>JAFEMH010001986.1:247500-393989 GCA_022495995.1 Adenophora triphylla var. japonica
ATTGCAAAGTTTCAATGATTATCTCTCTGAGCCTTCTACCTTCTTAACCATTTATGTCTAGGTCCTACATCTCAACTAGTTCATCTACGTCTGATGGCTCTCCTTATCTCAAGTCAGGGTTGGCCCCCGAGTTCTGGCCGCTGACGAGATGAGTGGCTATATCCTGGATGGAAAGAACTGTGTCATTGTTTTCTTAGATATCTAGTATCATGTGTTCCTCATCCTTTGTTTCAAAAATCAGATTCAGCCTAGAACTGGTGCTGGTAGTCTTTATAAACTTAGAGATTACCAGATTTTCCTCCGGCGTGTCTACCTCCACCTTTCTGGAAGTTTTTTTGCTCCTCATTACATGCTTCAATAAGTCCATAGGGTCGCCCTCATGTATTCGATTCCAACTCGAGTGGGAAATTTAACTCGCTGGTGAGGGAGGGAGGCGACCAACCCAAGTTTGCCTTGACTCGGAATGCCTATGATGGCAAGTTAGTCGCTTGTCAGGTCCATGACCACAAATGTTACTGTGGGCTCAGCTCGGAAGGGATGTTCCCCCACTTCCAGCAATAATTCATATATCCCTATAGAGCTAACTTTGTGGTTGGTGAAGCTTTCTAGTCTTCTAGATGTTGTTCACGAGTCGCGCGACTTCCAGCTAGCTCATTAGGGGAGAAGCTGATGACCTACTCTTTCTTATGGATACAAGCGGGGATGTGATAGACCTTACTTAGCTCATGTATCTGGTATTTCAGTTTCTTGTTGGAAATGGTCTACTCCCTTATAACATAGATCTTAGCCCGATGAGGCATGTCTTCTCTTTCATCATCTTTGTCATCATCATCGTTATCCTTTCTTTTTCGCTTGTTATCTTTTCTTATAACATAGCGATCAATTTTTCCCTCGTCTACCCATCTCTGAATCATTCTCTTGAGGGAGATGCAGTTCTTCGTGTCGTGTACGTGGTCCTTATCCAAGGCACAATACTTGGAGTTGTCACGGGTGTACTTTGTTCTTTCATCTAGCGGTTGGGGACTTGGTAGATTCACCAACTGCATGATCTCCGTTATAGGCTTGGTGAGGGGGTAAAAACCTCGGCTTTTTCAGTAGCTCGAGTTCTATTCTTACCCTTATAGCTACTTCCATTTAAAGCCTGGTTGGTGCCAGCTGCATCTGCTTCTGGTTTCTCATACCTCGTTTTGCTTTTCTCTTTTGCCATAGCTATGGCGTAATCCACGTTGTACAGATCGAACTTTGACTTATGTTCTCTAGTAGAAAGTTCATATATCAATTGTCGAATCTCAGATCCGGAGTTAAAACAAACTATCACCTCCCGATCGAGGCTTAGGTTTTCCTCTACCTGGTCGGCCATGGCTCTAAATCAATTGTAGTATAGCTTAGAGTTGATTCATTTTTCCTTTGCTCAATGTTAGCAAGATCTGTCAGTCTTTTCTTTCTATTTCCAACTGTAGCAAAGTGATACAGGAACCTCCTCATGATTTTCCAGCTATCGATACTTCCCTTCTTTTGCTCACGAAACCATGACAAAGTTGTTTCGGAGAAGGTACTCGCGAAGGCCTTGAAGAGAATATCATTTGCCGTGCTGAGGAGGGCCATGGTGGATTTAAAACTTTGCACATGGTCCCATGCATCTGTGGTTCCCGCATATTTTTCAAAACTTGGGATTTTAATAGCAGGATTGGTAGATAGATCATTAATCCATTGGGAGAAAGGACGAGTGGCACTGGTATCATCATCATCCACTTCCTTTCTCCCATTTCCATTTCATCTAGTCTCTTTTTTAAGAGAAAATATCTCTTACATCAAATCTCGAGCTAAAATGAGAACTACGGTGGGTCCTTTTTTTGTGCCCATTCACTCTACTGTGTTCCACATGTTCCTGGTAATTTTCCCCATGTCAAGATGGTGCTCTGTCCATTCTAGGTTCCATTTCAAGATGGGGAGGAGAAATGTTACGAGGAGGGCTCCTATGTCGAGGAGAGGGGTTATGATGAGTAAGGGATTTTTTCCTTGCCTAACTAAGCCTTGCTATCAAGTCAGCATAATTAACCTACTGCTCTCTATAGTGGTTCAAATGACTTATCAAGTCTACCTCGTTTCTCACGTTATCATGCCCAGGTGCCTTATAACGAGCAGGGACATTTTGGGGTTTTTGCTTAGATATAATAGCAATGCCATGATAAGTGGGATGTTGGTCAGGAGGAAGATTTTCTCTATTCTCCCGACTACCACACCTGTCAACATGACTTTCTCCTACAAGGGAATTTCTAGTGCTCGTAGGCCTAATGAATTCAGCCAGGGAGTACTCAAGGTCCAATTGCAAAGCATTTTATGTTTCATAAATGTGTTGCAGATATTCCATCTCGTTGATGCAAGAGAGTTCTCGTTAGCCAACTTGGGGAAGCCCCGCATCACTGCGTGGCATTTCTCCCCATCCGGTCAGTGGCCGCTTCTTCCTCGCGCCGACGACGAGTAGGGTTTGGCGGCGCTCCCTTGGTAACTGGTTGTCCCCTAGAACACAGATTCATTCATAGGGGCGGCAGCCCATCAATCAATGATAGAGGAGGAGGCAGTTCCCCATTGGCAATAGGAAAAGCAATCGTAGTATTGCCATAAGTCTCCTCCGCGTGAATATTATCCGGAGAAGGAGTGTAATACTAGCAAAAGATGTCAAGCTTTCCTTTAGGATTAGGAGAATGAAGCAAAATTTTTCAAACTACTCAACGGATAATACGAATCTCTTCCCGGCAATATAACCAAATTGATGATGCCAAAAACATTCGGATCAGCCCAAATTAAGCGACAAGTTGATCATGTATGATTGAATAGCCTGAAAAGGAAGAACAAACACGTAAAATAAGTCGGGACTTCACCGGCGAATGCCCTCCGGCGTGAGAGTAAGTATTTGTGTTTAGAGAAAGAAATCATAGACAAGAGTTTAGAGTCAAAAGAAGTGTTACCAAAATAATGTGAATTATGGCTTGTATTTATAGGCATATGATTGTAGAGTCCATCTTTGATTAGGAAGTTGTGTGAGAGGAGGTTATAATCCTAGTTGGATTATAACTATCAACAATCCTTGTTTGAGTAGAATTAGGTAATAGCATTCTGCACGTGTGCCTAGGAGCCATGCTCCTCGACATGTGATGCTTGGTCGGCTTGAGTTGATGCCGAGGAAGGGGGAGTAAGAATAGAGATGCCCATTTCCTTATTTTGTTGATGACTGAGGAAGGTCTACTCTTCTTTTTATGAGGCTTAGGTCAGCCTTTGTTGTATGCCTTGCTCGGCATATGAGTGGGTGCCTTGTCGGCATACATGAATTCCATGCCTTAGTCAGTATACGCTATGCTATATCTAGGTCAACATAGTGGGAATGACGAGGAGGCACAACGAGCAAAGATAGGGAAAACTCACTCCCTTTGTCGCAATTGAGACTTGTATGAATTATATTTTGGTAATAATCCATTAGGCCTTGCCCGACCATAACCCACGTTCGTACCTCGATTTATACCGTTCACATGCAATAAAGTAAACTGTGCAATTATAAACCTAGAATTAAAGTAAATATTACAAGTAGAAGAAAAATAATACAACTTGTAGGAAATAAAGAATAATATGTCAAGAATGATTCTTGACATCTTTGATATCCTTAATATGCCCCCGGAAGATACCCGATCCTTGTAGAAGTCCAATATTTAAGACTAACGAGATGAATCGTGGTCTATTTAGCGGTTTCGTGAGTGCATCTGCAAGTTGATCATTACCTGGAATGTATTGCACACGAATGGAGCCCTTTAGAACTTGTTCACAAACAAAATGAAAAGCAAGAGCGAGGTGTTCCATCCGAGAATGAAAAACTGTATTGGCAGAATAATGTGTGGCACCAAGGTTATCACAATAAATGACAGGTGGTTGAGAAAGAGAAATATCTAACTCAGAAAGTAAGCTTCGAACCCATAATACCTCGGCTGTGGCATCGACAACCCGGCTGAATTCTTCCTCGGTGGATGAGCGAGCAAGGGCTCTATGTTTCTTAGAGGCTCAAGCAACAGGGTTTCGGCCAATGTAAACTAAGTAACCAGTGGTAGATACATAGTCATCTTTATAACCCGCCTAATCTGCATCACAAAAGGCATGAACAGATAATGTAGTGTCTCGATATAGTTGGAGACCCATAGAAAGTGTACCATGAGGATAACGAAGAAGACATTTTAAAGCAATCCAGTGAGCCTCTTGTAGATTTTGCATGTACTAAGCAGTTTATTTACAGGGAAGGCAATGTCAGGTCGAGTAATAGATAAGTATTGGAGGCTTCCAACAATGGCTCTATAGTCATATGGGTTAGAGATAGGCATTTCGAACGAGTTGGCGAGGGATAGATAGGGAGCCATCAGAGTAGATAAGGGTTTTGAGTCAATCATTTTATGACGGGTGAGAAGATCATGAATATAATTGGTTTGAGAAAGAAGAAGCCATTTACGATTGAGAGTAACTCAACTCCAAGAAAATAGGAAAAAGAACCAAGATCCTTAAGAGAAAAATGATTTGCAAGGTTGGTAAGGAAGGAGGTAAAAAAAGGTTGAGACGGACCGGTAATTATAATGTCATCAACATAGACTAAGAGATAAAGTTTGTGATGATTTTGGTTGTATATAAAAAAGGATGGATCGAAAATGGATGGTTTGAAGCCAGAAGAGAGTAGATAGGTTTTGAGCTCGGTGTACCAAGCTCGAGGTGCTTGTTTAAGGCCATAGATTGCTTTAGTGAGACCGTCTCATGGGTTGAATTAGCTTCATCAACAAAGCCAGGAGGTTGTGTCATAAACATAGTTTCATGCAAAGTGCCTTGTAAAAGGCGTTGATGATGTCAACTTGACGGAGAGACCATCCTTGAGACACGACAAGGGAGAGTAGGAGCCGAACAGTTACAAGTTTGACAACTGGACTAAAAGTTTCAGTGTAGTCAATACAGGACGTTGGTGAAAACCTTTGGCAACAAGGGGAGCTTTGTATTTCTAAATGAAGTTGTCAAAATTGTATTTGATACGATAAAAACCATTTGCAACCAACAATGATTTGGGCTTCATGAGCAGGAACAAGTGTCCAGGTTTTATTTTGGGTGGGGGCTTGGAATTCATCTAGCGTGACAAAGGCGCGCTGCAGAGGGGAAGAGAGAGCCTAATTAGTGGTGTTGGGAAGGCTAGTAGGAGAAGATAAAGTGGCAAGGTTGACATATTTTGGGTTAGTTTTGATAATGTTGTTGGAGATATGAGTAACAATGATATGGATGGGAGGAGCCGGGGTGGTGGGGTAGGAGTTTCATCTTGAGAGGCAGGGTATGAGTTCAGTTGGGAGGGAAATTGTGGAGCAGGTTGTTAATCAGATTGTTGAACAGGTGGTGCAACAGCTGGTTGGGCACGTGGTGTAACAACATGTGTTTGGATAAGTTGTTGATCAAGTGGTGGAATAGGTTGGTGAGTAGGTGTCTGAGCAGGTGTCGAAATAGGTTGTTGATTAGGTGTCTGAATCGGTTGGTTAACAGGTGGTGTCCGAGAATTATGAGATGGAGGAGTAGATAGGATGAGAGGGATACTGATGGAACACCATCCAGAGGGAGTAATGGTGGAAGAGCAGGTTGATGTGGTGGTAAGAAAAGGATAAGGAAACTCTGTTTCAATGAATTTGACATGGCAAAAAGTGTAAACACGGTATTTTTTGGGATTAAGGCAATGGTAGTCACTTTGAGTAAGGGAGTAGCCCATAAACATGCAAGGGATTGATTTTAGGGTGAGTTCGTGGGGAGTGTAGGGACGGAACCATGGATAACAAATGCAACCAAAACTACGGAGTTTGGAGTAGTTGGGAGAATGTTTAAAGAGACGAAGATATAGGGAATCATTGTTGAGGGAGGCAGTGGGAAGTCGATTTATAAGGTAGGTGGCAGTGGTGAGGGCAAAGGTCCAAAAAGTGAGATGAATATGGGCATGCATGAGAAGAGTAATGCCGATTTCAACTATGTGTGACGATGGCGTCTTTCGGCATAGCCATTATGTTCGAGTGTGTGTGGAGGTGAGGCGAGGTGGGAGATGCCTTTTTGTAGGAGTGTAGAAGTAAGCTTGAGTTATTCACCACCGTTGTCAGGAAAGAGTTGGATAATGGGTCTTTTGAAATAATTTTCAACAAGGGCCTTAACCGAAGGAAGGTGGCATAAGTGTAGGATTTGTGTTTGAGGGGGTAGAGCCATGTGTATTTGGTGAAGTGATCTACGATGATGACATAGTATTTAAAGTGATCATAAGATGTAATTGGAGATGTCCATACATCGGAGAAAATTAATTCAAGAAGTGCATTAGAGACAAGAGTAGATGTTGAAAAAGGAAGTTTATGATTTTTATTGATATTTCAAGAATTACATTGTGAAAAGAAACTCGAAGAAATATCTAAGCTAAAATGTCTTTTAAAAATGAAATAATAGGTAAAGTCGGATGTCCAAGTCGGTGATGCCAAGCTTTGGTGGAGGTGGAGAGAGCGGAGTGAGCTTGAGTTGAGGACGGATGCCAAAGGTAGACTCCACGATCAATGGTTCCATGAAAAATAGTGTGGCCCGTCGAGATTGGCTTGATAAGAAAAGAAGAAAGAATGAATTCAATGATGGCATGATTATCTTTGCAAAATTGAGAGACGGAAAGAATATTACAAGAGATAAGAGGCACATGCAAGACATTATTGAATATACGAGAGGTATTACGAGTAGAGAGAGAAGGAACCTATGTTTGAAATAGGAAGAGAGAAGCCATCTCTAATAAGAACGTCATTTCTGCCATTATAAGGACTATGGAGAGCAAGGTTGGAAATATCATTGGTGAGGTGGTGGGTGGCTCCACAATCGACAAGCCAAGAAGAGGGTGGAGGGGTGTGTGGGGCAGTAGCTGTGTTGGCATGAGGAGAAGAGCGATTGAGGTTGGGACAAGAGGAGTAGGTGATGGTGAGGGGAACACAACACTTGGGTAATCCCTTTTAAATTGGTGGCATTTAGAAATAACATGACCAACATAGCAACAATATTGACACTTACCTTTAAATGGAGTCTAGTTGGAGGTAGGAGTAGGATTGGCGAAGGAGAGGTTAGGTAAAGGAGGATAAGAGGATAGGATGCGGTTGTTGTTGCGAGAGGAGGAGTTGGGACGGTGTTGGGCGATATGGGACAAAGAAGGGAATGGGGCGGAGGTAGGGTTTTATTTAAGGGAAAGTTCATGATTGATGAGTTTCTCATGGAGAGCTTCAAAGGTGATGGGTATATCACGATCACGAACGGTGTCAATGACGGGTTTGTAGGTTTCATAATCTAGACCTTTGAGGAGTTTGGCTATAATATCGTCGAGGTCCATAGGTCTGCCCATGATGGCAAGTTTGTCAATGCACATTTTAATGGAGTTCATATAGTCGAATATGGTGAAAGAGTCAAGACGGTCTTTAACTTGGAGGATGTGACCTCGAGATGGGTTGAGTATTAAGCTTCTTTAAAGGAGGTGGCTTGGATAACTAAAGGAGCAACGATTGAATCTAGGATTCCTTAGAGAGAACCAAGAATAAGGCGATCTTGGTGATTTCATGTGACTAAAGTCGGGTTAGGGGCTTCCTTGCCATCGGTGGTGGTTGTGGCTATGAGTGGGGGGTGTAGCCATCAATAAACTTGATAAGATCAAGTCCAAAAAGAAGAGAGGTTATTTGGGAAGCCCAAGCAAGATAGGTGAGAGGGGTGATGGGTTTACATTGAGAGAGGTTGACAAGGATGATGGGGTTGTTAGGATCAGCCGGGTTGAAAAGGGTGGTGGAGTTTGAGGCGGCCATTTGTTGGAGAGGAGGCGACGGAGAGGGTGCTGCCGAGGGTGGTGTAGGGTTTGAGCGGCGAAAGACTTAGAGTAAAGATGGATCACTAGACGAATGATACCATAATAAAGTATGAGGTTACACCTTAAAACCAATTGGTGATAAAGGGAGTAGCCCAAAATCCTTATATGTTATAGACAAATCTCGTTTATTCCAGATGTGAGATTATGTTTTCTTACACACCCCCTCACGTAGCCGGGCTTTGCCCTATGCTTTCAATACGGACTGATTGGTCGGGTTGTCATGGGTGAAGTGGAAGGTTTATCGTGGGTCGTTGGGCCTGCACGTATAGATAGTTAGCTCTTTGATACATATGAGAATATAAGAAATATTGTGAAAAATTGTAATTGTATTATTCAAATAACAAGAGTATATATGCAAGAGGTTTAATAATGCACAAGCTATTCTAGACTATTCTATAATACATGAAATAAGGAAATCTATGCAATTCTAAACCTAGAACGAAAGTAAATATTACAATGATAAGGAAAATAATACTCCTACAACTTATAGGAAATATAAAATAATATATTAAGTTATTGGAAATATAAAATAATATATTAAGAAAAGTCGTTCCTAAATTTGGCAAATTGGAGTCTAAAAATGTCACTAACAAGGGGCTAAAAATGGAAATTGATTCAACACATGGTTTTATCAAATGGTTTTGGTAAATAGTTTTGGCAAATGATTTTGGAACATGGGTGGAGAGAAAGTGGAAAAATGATCTATACTACTCACACTCTTTGAAAACTTTTGAAAATGTGCAAAAAAAAAAAAATTCTTTTTCATTAATTAATCAACACTAGGTGTCTAGACTAGGTTGCAATATTTGAACGTTTTCTAATTATTTCTTTAAAAAATAATTGTTTAATGAGTTTTAAAATTTATTATTTTTAATTCAGAAAAATTGAAAAAAAATACCCCATTTTTAGTCTAATAAACTCATTAAACAGTTATAATCTAAATATATATTCTTAAATGTTAGACTAAATTAATTGTTTTCTAATTATTAATTAATAACTGTTTTTTTTGTATTAACGATAATTTTTAAATTTAGATGTGGATATTTAATTTTTTTTCACTTTTAGTCTAAAATTTAAGAATATATGATTATAACTACTTTTCTTATGTTTTCGAGATAGATGATCATTAGTTAGATATTTTTTTTATTTTACTTTTGTCAAAAAAAGAAGAAGATTTTATTTTTTTAAAAAAATAAAAAATTGAAGAATGTGGAGATAATATAGGTGACTAAAGGGAGGGCCGAGGGGGGTAAGGGAAGTTTTGGAAGCAAAAATTGGGTACTTTTTATTTAAAAATAAATTCAATATGTTATATAGTAATTACTATTAATGCATGTTTGTAGGCTTATAGATCCGGATTATTAGGCTTAATAGTTGAAAATCTCATTTTGCTTTAAAAAAAAAATACCGCTACTACTATAAATAATAATCCTTTTTTAAAAAAAAATATATTAGACTTATTTGTTTGAAGTAAGAAGATAATTTAATTGAGAAAAAAAGAAAGGAGATAACTGCTCTTTTCAATAAAAGTCATACAACTAAAATGGTGATAAGTGTCTGCCTTAACTGTTTTCTAATATTATCTTTCAAGAAATAAAAAATTATTTTCTAATATTATCAAAAGATTTTCCTTCACATTTTTTTTATTCAAAACCTTCTTAATTTCAAAATTATAAATTTCATTAAACGAACTTATTTCTGGAAATTGGCGAATTTCTAGGCTTAAAATTGGAAGTTACTTTTTTATTCTTTGAACTTAGCTACTTTGTTTTGTGTTTTTTAACGATTTTTAGCTACTTTGTTTAAAAAATAAAATTCTTTATTACTTGATCATTATTTTTTAATTTATGATGACATATTTTTTTATAGAAATAGAGTATTTCATTTTTTTATTATATAACTTCATTCAATGTTTTGTTATCATAAAATTAAATGAAATTTAAATATAGAATAATAATTTTTAAAATGGTGCATTAATTTTTTTAAATGGTTACTAATATAAATAATATTTTAAAGTAAAAAAAGCAATCTTTTTAATGTGAAAATCGATAAACCGAGAAAATTAAATGAGAGAATGGAGTCATGACTCTATTTTTTAGTTTATAGGCATAATTTAGGAGTGATGGGCTGACTATGAGGAAGAAGTTAAATTTCTCTTTGTGTTGAAAGTAAAAAGTATCATTAAATGTGAAGATAATTTATTGAAGCTGATTTGGTATTTTTGGATGGTAGACTGAAAGTTGTCCACAAAATCTTGCTAACGAAATTAATTGACGATACTTATGATAGCATGTGTAATGGACTCAATACACTCTAATTAAAAACAATAATAAAATTATTACATTTACGATTTTGTAAGCAAATTTTTGTAATTATTTTGTGCCCTTACTATTACCCAATTAGTATAGGGAGAGAGAAAAAGGTTGGTTAAAAAGAAAGTGAAAAAAATGTTTTAGAAAATTATAAAAAGTGATATGTGATTCTATTTTATAAGCTTCAATTTCTTCGAGCAAGTCTTTATTTTTACTCTCTATATTTTAAAATAAATATATAAAAAATAGATTTTTTCTTAATTAAATAGCAAATTTGAAAAATTATTGAACATTCATTTTAGATATTTAAAAAGGTTTGCATGCATACTTTCGGAGAGTAGCTTACTATGTGGATTTTCTTTATTTTTTATTGAAAAATATCTTGAAAATTATTGATTCGAGTAGAAGTGAAACACTAGTTGATGGAAAAACTGTTGTCGGTGGAGATGATAGTTCTTCAAGTGCTAAATCTACTACGAATGTTTTGTTTCAGGAAGTATTTCGAAATATTTAAGTAGCATTCACACTTTGACCTTTCGATTTACTTTTTCAATACAGACATCGATTTACTATTTCAATACAGACATGACTATATATAATCGCCTAGCAACAACACACGAATTTGTTGCTAGTCTATAAATATATTAAAGTAAAGTCGTTCCTAAATTTGGTAAGTTGAAGTCCAAAAATGTCACTATCAAGGGGCAAAAAATGGAAATTGATTCAACACATGATTTTAGCAAATGGTTTTGACAAATGGTTTTGGAACATGGGTGGAGAGAAAGGGGAAAAATGATCTATACTACTCACACTCTTTGAAATTTTTTGAAAATTTGCAATTTTTTTTTTCATTAATTAATCAACACTAGGTGTTTAGACTAGGTTGCAATATTTGAACGTTTTCTAATTATTTATTTAAAAAATAATTGTTTAATGAGCTTTAAAATTTATTGTTTTTAATTCAGAAAAATTGAAAAAAATACCTCATTTTTAGTCTAATAAACTCATTAAACAGTTATAATCTAAATATATATTCTTAAATTTTAGACTAAATTTATTATTTTCTAATTATTAATTAATAACAAATTTTTTTTATTAACGATAATTTTAAAATTTATATGTGGATATTTAATTTATTTTTCTCACTTTTAGTCTAAAATTTAAGAATATATATTTAGATTATAACTACTTTTCTTATATTTTTGAGATAGATGATCATTAGTTAGACATTTTTTTATTTTACTTTTGTCAAAAAAGAAGAAGATTTTATTTTAAAAAAAAATAAAAAATTGAAGAATGTGAAGATAATATAGGTGACTATAGGGAGGACCGAGGGGGGGGTAAGGGAAGTTTTGGAGACAAAAATTGGGTACTTTTTATTTAAAAAATAAATTCATTATGTTATATAGTAATGTATCTATAAATATATTAAAGCAAAGTTGTTCCTAAATTTGACAAGTTGGAGCCCAAAAATGTCACTATCAAGGGGCAAAAAATGAAAATTGATTCAACACATAATTTTAGAAAATGATTTTGGCAAATGGTTTTGGAACATGGGTGGAGAGAAATGGGAAAATGATCTATACTACTCACACTCTTTGAAAACTTTTGGAAATGTGCAAAAAATATTTTTTTTTCATTAATTAATCAACACTAGGTGTCTAGACTAGGTTGCAATATTTGAACGTTTTCTAATTATTTTTTTAAAAATTAATTGTTTAATGAGGTTTAAAATTTATTGTTTTTAATTCAGAAAAAATTAAAAAAATATCTCATTTTTAGTCTAATAAACTCATCAAACACTTATAATCTAAATATATATTCTTAAATTTCACACTAAATTTATTATTTTTTAATTATTAATTAATAATTGTTTTTTTGTATTAACGATACTTTTTAAATTTAGATTTGGATATTTAATTTATTTTTTTCACTTTTAGTCTAAAATTAAGAATATATATTTAGATTATAACTACTTTTCTTATGTTTTCGAGATAGATGATTATTAGTTAGACATTTTTTTTATTTTACTTTTGTCAAAAAAAGAAGAATATTTATTTAAAAAAAAAAATTGAAGAATGTGGAGATAATATAGGTGATTATAGGGAGGGCCGAGGGGGGTATTTGATTCTATTTTATAAGCTTCAATTTCTTCGAGCAATTCTTTATTTTTACTATCTCTATATTAAAATAAATATTAAAAAAATTAGATTTTCTCTCGATTAAATTACAAATTTGAAAAATTATTGAACATTCATTTTAGAGATTTAAAAAGGTTTGCATGCATACTTTCGGAGAGAATAGCCTACTAGGTGGATTTTCTTTATTTTTTATTGAAAGATATCTTGAAAAGTATTGATTCGAGTAGAAGTGAAACACTATTTGGTGGAAAAACTGTTGTCGGTGGAGATGATAGTTCTTCAAGTGCTAAATCTACTACGAATGTTTTGTTTCAGGAAGTATTTCGAAATGTTTAAGTAGAATTCACACTTTGATCTTTCGATTTACTATTTCAGTACATGCATGGCTATATATAATCGTCTGCATCGCACGAATTTGTTGCTAGTCTTTAATATATGAGAGTCTTGACAACGCCGGGGTAACGTTGTTGTATTAGTGGAGGAGCTGCTCCAAATGCGTAGATAAGTGCCTCATAATCAGTTACCAGTATTCCTAGAATATTATGGCCTGGTGGCCCATGGACCAAAGGTGGATGGATACAAAGAACTCACCTAACTAATTCAGAGGCCCAAAAGACTGCTAGAAACTTAAAGGGTGTTCTAGCCTAGGTGATCTTTAATCAAGAATTGCCCACTCAATTCTTCTCCTCCCCGCTCATTCGTGAGTTAAAAAAAAAAAAATTACAAAATTTTCATCATTCAATTAGTAACGAAAAAATTCCCAGTGTGGATATAATAATAACTCCTAAAAGAGAAATGTGAAATGAGTTCTTTCAAATTCTGCTATAAGGATGCATTGTTTTTTTTTTTTTTTTTTTTTTAAGAGGGGGATCAACACATTTCACCGCTCCCAGTTGCTGCTGAGAAACGCGTTTCTCCATAACTACAGAAACGCGTTTAATAGCCGTGAGCCTATACGTTTGATAACCGTAAGAAAATTTCTGATATCGGGCCTCAAAGGGTTCCTGATATCCAGAAAGCTGGAACGGATATCCGTAAGCCTTTGCTGATATCCGTAAAATAGATTTGAAGCCAAATCCAAGGCCAAGACCACAAATTGCTTATTGAAGGTTTCTGATATCCGTAAACCTTCAAATGTATATCCGTAAAACCATCAAATGAATATCCAAAAACATATTTGAAACCAAATCCAAGGCCAAGACCGTAAAATGCTTATTGAAGGTTTCTGATATCCAGAAACCTTCAATGTATATCCGTAAAACCATCAAATGAATATCCGTAAACATTTTGAAAGTTTCTGGATATCATTTTGAAGGTTTCTGGATATCACTTTCATAAGCTTCTGGATATCCTTTCAAAGGGTTCTGATATCCGTAACCTTCGAGATCGATATCCGTAAGAACCATGGGACAAGGTCATGGCCAATACAAAAAATTTCTGGATATCCTTTCAATAGCTTCTGGATACCCGTAACCCGTTTCTCCATAACTTATGGAGAAACGCGTTTCTCCCTAGATTTTACGCCCCCCTTGATGCACTTCACAGAGGCGCCTAGCTATGCTAGGGAGGGCAATGTCATTCCCTCTAACCACTGGTGGGGGAATCGAACCCATGACCTCCAGGTTGAAAGCCATGAACTCTAACCATCAAACTAAGACCCCGCGTGCTTAACTAAAAATGTGAGCGAGAATAGTTGGCTACGGGGACAATGGACTGATTCAGTGAATGTGCTGTTGCAAAAAATTTGTTGCTCGCTCCACTTCAGCTTGTTTTAAAATATGGTTATGTGGTTCTTTTCATAAATTAACAGATGAGATTAATTTAATTTGAAGTGAATTGATCGCACACGAGACTAAATCAATTTTGACAGATAAGCCACCAACATGAAAACATATATTTTCTTCTTTCCAAAATGATAGTTTCGTTTAATTTTTCAAACATTTTAAGGTTACATTATAAGTTTTAAAAATTAAGCGGTTTGAAGCTTTAAATTTAAAAATAAAACTATTTTTTTCGAGGGGACAAAAAAAAAAGAAATAGGACTATCATTTTTGAGAGAGAGAGAGAGAGAGAGAGAGAGAGAGAGAGTATAAATTGTGAGTGCAGATTTGCACTCTCTACTTTGATTAAATAATTTGTAAGGGCAATATTTGGAAGATTCCCATTGGAAGTATTAAGTAAATATAAATATCTACCTGTCATTATAGAGTAGGAATTGTGGTTGATCAAAATTTCTAATTTTCACTTAAATTGCTGCCTTTGATTGTTGAAAGTCAAACATACATAAACTGATATGGAGAGGTCAATTCCCAAATAAGATTTCGTGCAAAAAATTGCAAAATTCTTAACGACAGGTTTAATGGAGAACATATATTTGGGTTTTTCATATGTATTTTTAAGATTTGCAAGAGGCGAATTAAGCGAAGCATTCAACTAGGACTATATTGCATACCTAAGCTCAAATCAATTTTCAATAGTTATACTTATCTTTTTCGGTATACAATCCGACTTCACAATAGTCGACGAGATAAACGATCGAGATTGTGAGCGAGCTGAATAAATGAACGAGATACACGAGTCAAGCAAAATGTTCAAAATATTCCCAAATAACCTCTACCATCGAAATTATTGAAATTGAATGTATATCCAACTATTGTACAATCTAACTTGAATAGGGTGATTGATGTGTTTTTCAAGACAACCGAGCTTTATAGCAGCCTTCCTTTGCCCTAAGATTCACAGAGGTTTAGTTTCAAAAAAAAAAAAAAATCTCTTCAAAAAAATCCAAACATCCCCTACCCTGCGACTACTAATCTACAACTACAAGGCATAACCCCAAAATAGTAAAAAACAGGTTAAATTAGTTTGATGGCCAAAAGTTGGTCATCAGTAACACCTACTCCTTTCATTTCTCATCAGACTTGCACAGTGAAAGAAACCATAGGCGACAAATTTGGTAAAAACTAGAATACACACAACAAAAGTGTACTTTTATTTTCCTAAGAAATCCAGAAAATTCTTATTATTGCATCTGGAACCATTACAACCACAAACTGGGTACTTCTATTTAAGTTTTTGGTTTAAATATGACCAGAACTCCATTAATTAGTAATTTTTGAGATGCATACTAACTCCGATTTGATTCAAATCGTACTAATTAATGATCAAAAGGGAGAGGACTTTGGCCAAAAATTTAAATAAAAAATAATAATTCAAATACAAATCTAAAAATTGATATTGAAATTATTATTAATTGTGACACAATAACAATTTTTAAAAATTTATCAGGATCATTATTTTTATTTAAATATTAATCAAAGTTCATATGTTTGACCACTAATCCAGTTTGAGGTGAGGCGAATGGAGTATATATATATACTCCCTCCGCCCCAGTTCAATGGAGACCAAATTTTTGGGCACACAGATTAAAGAAAAGTAAGAGAGATAAAAAGTGAAAGGAAATGTTGTGAGTATGAAAAATTAAATAGGAGAGAGAATGAGTGGGATGAATAGTGATGTGATTGGTGTTGTGAGTGTAAAAGTAAAATAGAAGAGAAAATGAGTGGGAAAAATAGTAAAGATTCCCTTTCATTTTGGACTGTCTCCATTGGGCTAGAACGGACCAAAAAGGAAATAAGTCTCCATTGAACTGGGACGGAGGGAGTATATGTATAATCATTTAGACCAGTTGTTACATAGTAGTAATAAATCTATCAACGCAATAGGTCAAGATACTTTAATTTTTGGGTTGGAGGGAGGGTGGATGGTGTAAAACTAATTCAGGAAAAATAGGAAACAATGTATGTTAGCCCATAATATAGATTATGACAATGAAGCTTACAAAAATTAAAACAAAAAATGGACCCTCGCCACAACAATCAACAACCCAACACCAACCTTCACTTTCCCCCCTTCCTCCCTAGTTTAAAAGTCTTCCTCTATTTATGCCAACTTATTTCCTCCCTTCTCTCCCACACACACTAACAAAGAAAAAAATGGTGAACATAGTAGCAGCACAAAAGCCATTAATGAACGCCCTAATGAGAATGGCCGGAGTCCGCACCCACACCGTCCAACTTGAACCTGGCACCCAATTAAACTTCTGGGTCCCAAACGAAACCGTTCACAAGTCCAAAAAAGACGGCAAATATATCACCACCACTGCCACACCCAACCCCAAGAAGCCCGTGGTAGTCCTAATCCACGGATTCGCAGCCGAGGGAATAGTGACGTGGCAATTCCAAATCGGCCCATTAACAAAGAAATACTCCGTCTACGTCCCGGACCTCCTGTTCTTCGGTGGGTCCACGACGGATAATCCGGACAGGTCACCGGGGTTTCAGGCGGAGTGTTTGGTTAAAGGGCTGAGGAAGCTTGGGGTGGAGGAGTGTACGGTGGTGGGATTTAGTTATGGTGGGATGGTGGCGTTTAAGATGGGAGAAATGTATCCGGAGATGGTTAAGGGTATGGTGATTTCCGGTTCAATTTTGGCTATGACGGATTCGATTAGCGCTGCTACACTTGGTGGGTTGGGGTTTTCGTCATCGGCAGAACTTTTGATGCCGGATTCTGTGAAGGGGAGTAAGGCGTTGTTGTCTGTTGCGGCTCATAAGAAGCTTTGGTTTCCTGATCGCCTTCACAAGGATTTTCTAGAGGTAACATGTTTCATATTTACTATAATATTATGCTTATCGGGTAAATTGAGTACGAGGATGTTGACTATATAACAGTCGGGTAAGCTCAATTGTTTCTAAAATATCAACGAACAAAATGTTATAATAAACTAGTTGTATAGCAGATTTTAGTCTGGCTGTCTGCCGTTCAAGGATTGACAAATCTTCAAATCCATTATTTTGATAAATTACTCAAGTGTTTATAAATTTTCATGAAGTTGGGATGAGTTAACTACGCAGGGCTAGCTTAGAAAGGGATGGATGATGATAACACGTGCGTTAAAGTCGGATTTATGCAAGTGGGATATTCGATTTAGACATATTGATGGCTTAGGGGGAGGGGTACAACTTTGTGAAATGTTTTTTAGTTCATAAATGAGTTCCAATTTTAAACCTTTGTCGGGCATTCATTTCAATATACTCCTCCCACACTGGGACTGAGACACGGCCCGGACTCCCGGCTGTCCGTGTCAGAAAAGTTCTCATAAATGATATTTGTTGCTCAAATTGCTGTTGATTCGGAATCCTGGGATGAGCTCATGAAAGCTCTTCCCGAAGCCGAAACAAGGCAGGTTCTGAAAGAGCTCGACCGAAGGCGTAGTGTACGAAGCGAAAGGAAATGAGGGAATGTTGGCTGATAGGTTGGATCAAACTTTCTAAAAATAATTCTAGTGTAAATTTATAATAATATAACTTATATATAATACTCCCTCCGTCCCGCTACAAATCACACACTTTCCTCATTGGACGTCCCGCTACAAATCACACTTCCTAAAATGGCAAAGAATCTTTACTATTCCACCCACTAATTCTCTCTCCTACTTTACTTTTATACTCACAACACCAATCAAATCACTATTTTCTACCTCACTCTCTCTCCAACCTCACTTTTCATACTCACAATATTTTCTCCATTATTTTTTTCCTATTTACGCGTAAACAGTAACTGTCTTATTTCTAGCGAGACGGAGGGAGTACATGTTTTTAAGTTTAAAAAATCAACTAAAAATAATTCTGTCTGGGGGTTCTGTGGCTTAAGAGACCATTGAAAGTTGTTGCCTACTATATATATGAAAAATCTGACAGTTTTTACAGCATTGACAATGACCGATATTTTATTGTAAAACTGATATTTGATTTATTCTCAGTTAATAAATTTTAGGAAAAATTTAATAAATTTTAGGAAAAATTTAATAAATTTTACAAGATTTTGTATTAGAAAATACACTAACTATATTAATATTAACAAGACCAGCAAAATTAATATTAATATTAATAAGACCAAAAAGATAAGCATTGTAGAGTTCACCAATCCTAGCGGCATTAGTACTTTTGAGGCGTTTTCAGATATACCTTCCATGTTTGGGCACGGTCAAACTGAACACATTTATCTTGTCTATCCACTGGACACTTAATTTTACAGGTGATGTTCACCAACAGAAAGGAGAGAGGTGAACTACTCCATGGTGTAATTGTCAGCAACATGGATAACTCTATTCCCAATTTCCCCCAGGTATCTCAATTCCCCTTTCTCTCTTTCTTTTGGAGATATGAACTGCTCTTGTGACCTATTTGACGGAGATTTGACCACTAAGCGCTTTTAAATAAGCATCGGTTGAGATTTATCGGTTGCATAAAGTGTTTAGTTGGGGCCCACGTATTACCAATTAAATCTCAACCGAAACTTATCCAAAACGCGTTTCGTGACCGAATCTCCGTCTCTTGTCGCAGAAGTGCTGCAGCAAGTCACTCACACAATTCTTCTTTTAGAAGTGCAAATCTCAATCCTCTTCCCTCCTTTCCTTATCTTAATAACCATGTTTTTTCCCTATTTTTTTTATTTTTTTTTTTTGAACTAGAGAATACATCTGTTGTGGGGTGAAAATGATCAGATTTTTACTTGGGAGCTAGCCCAGAACATGAAAGAGTAAGTTTTTTACATCATAACTAGATTTTTATTTATTTGTTTCTGAATAATTACAGCTTTACAACATTTTATCGATGAGCGATAGGCTCATCTCTTGAACACTAACCCGTTTTAATTTGTCTTTGCTTCTTCTGATCACAGGCAACTAGGAGACAATACAACTTATCAAGGCATAGAGAAGGCAGGTCATCTCGTTCACCTAGAACGGCCCTGTGTCTATACTAGGTACCTCAAGAAGTTCCTTGCTTCCCTGCATCCAGATAAACCCAAAAGTAACTAACCGAATATCAACCTCTTTGTTATTTCACTACATTTCTATGTCTATTCAAATGCAAATGAATACTATCTACATTAAGCCTATGTAGGCCTGGACTGGCCCTTCCATGAACCCAACACATAGTGGAAGCTCTTGTATCATCAATTTCCCTTTTTCTATGTCTATTCAAATGTATACTTTATTGTTAATGGTCTGATAAAGGCTCGTTCAGCTACGGAGTGAGAGATTGTTATATGAATATGAATATATCTTCTTTTTTCATTTTCTTTCTCTTTTTCTGCATTTCACTATGTTCTGCTTTTTTCAAGGAAAGAAAAACAGCACGAAAATGCCCATGAGAAACAAGGAGAACAAACAATGCCAGAAATAGATAGTTACCTTTAAATAGACCGTGGTAGAAATGTGCTCCAGCAAACGTCATCTGAATGACAGCTGAATTTCTTCAAGTGTCCTTCCCTTAGTTTCTGGGACCCACAGTTTCACGAACACTAAAGTAAAAGCAGATACAACTGCGTAGATGAGGAAGGTTCCTGTTGAAAGAGGTGATATTTAGTATATCTGACCTACAAATGCACACTACACAGACAGATGACAGGCAGAATGCGAGAGGGGAGAGGGAGAGAGAGAGAGAACCTCCACTGCTCCAAGTCAAGAGTAAGTTTGCTGTCATTGTGATGACAGATGCTGTCATCCAATTGGCCAACGTTGCAACACTACCAGCAAGGCTCTTAATATTTACAGGAAGTATCTGTAATCACCAATTAAAGAATTATGAGCATTGGAGAGATAACTCGCCCTAAACGAAACAATGAAACTAGGCTTGGAAATTTTGACCCGTTACCACTAACCCGCATCACCCAATCCACTAATTACCTGATTCAACCCAACCCGTTTAAGTTAGCAGGTTAAAACAGGTTACCCGTCGCAACACATTAAGCTTAACGAGTAGACCCAACCCATTTAAACCGCGAACACATAGCCAGAATCAATAAATTAAAATGGGTCGGCCCGTCTCAACCTGACCCATTTGATCCATTAACATAAATGGGTTGTAGCGGGTCGACCCGTTTCAGCCTGCTAACCTGCCGCAACCCGGCTCAACCCAACCACACAATTGACAGGCCTAAATGAAACAAAAAACATATGGATCAATCAGAAAATGGTCATTAACTTTTTTGAAGCTACGGTACAGGCAGTTGGGTACCATGTGTGGGAAGTCGTCTAAGCTTCCCACTTCAACTCGGACAAAGCAAAGCTTTCATATATTTCTATTTTTAGTTGGAAACGGAAAAAACATTTCTCTTAATAGAAAGATATTCACATGAAGTATTAGGTTTGAAATGTACAGCTGGCTTGATTTTGAACAAAGTTTTATCCTTAAGAGTGACTTGTTTCAAAATTAAGTACTCACTCCATCCCAAAATGTGTCCAAAAAAAATTTAAATTTGTCTCTCGATCACGAGCAAAAAAAATTAAAAAAAAAACAATTGGACCTTCATTTTGAGAGAGAGAGGGAGTAGAGTAGAATTGGCTGCCTCAGGGTGTTTGGGCTTCAAGTCTTAAATTCTGCCACAGGATTTTGGAATGAGGACCATAAAGCCTCAGAGGGATGCCCAAGAATAGTCTTTTTGAGTGAATAAAAATAAATGAAAACTGGTCGGTATAAGAACGTGATATTTGAAGAGGTGAGAAACAGCAAGGTGTCTCTATTGGAGATATCGCTGAACCAACTCGGAGTTATATGCTAGTCATTAATTCCCCACATGAAGCTCTTTGTCTCGAAAAAACAAAAGGTGAAAATATGAATCACATATAAATCATGAAGTTAAATTCAGCATACCTCAGACATTATAATCCAAGGAATAGCGCCAAGTCCCAACGAGAAGCCAATCACCAAGGCCTGGAATGATGTAGTCGGTTAAAGAGACGGAAAATGATTTTCACATTGAAAGAGAAAGAGAGAGAGAGCATCTAGGCAACATACCACAAGGCCAATGAGTGACAAAATTCCCAACATGCCATAAAAGGGAGAATCTTTAGGAATGAAACCCTGAATACAGAAGGGGAAAGAAGATTTTTTTTAAGAAATAAACTTATAAAACCTTGTGGTGGAATGCATCAACAAAAGAAAAGAAATAAAAAAGAACTAAAGCATTACTGACCTCCAAAAAGAATCCAGCTGCAACAAGCAAGCAGCTGACAGTCATTAGAGATGAGGAGACCTACAGCAATAGAATATGGATTCCACATTATGTTTAAATTAAGCTTTCATACTTAGAAAATTTTGCAAAAACATACCATAAGAAGAATCCTGCGACCAGCTTTATCCACCAACCATGTAGTAATCCCAGTGAGAATGACCTACACTAAAGACAGGCTATGATAAATGATCAGTATTTCTTGTGCACAAATAACAATAAAAAACGGTCCATCAATACCTGAATAGCACCAAGTCCAAATGTTGCAGCTTTACTGGAAGAAATTCCTGTTTCAAATTTTAGATGACACAAACCATTAAATGAAGTAATGGAAGGAGGCCACATCCTAATTTGATTCCAACAAAGGGTGAACAAGAATATGGCAAAAACAATCTCATCCACACACATGCAGAAGTGATTCCAGATATCATAGCTTGCGGCAAGATTTATTTTTTTTTCTTTTTGAATTTGTGATGATAAAGAATATCAGATTATAAGCCAACAACTGAAAAAAAATACGAGTAGAATAATATTTTAGAAACTAGAAAGAAATGTGGACTAGGAAAAGAGAGGGGGGAAATTAAGAAATCAAAGAGATCTATCCAGCTGTACACCTGAAGAGAATTCTCCTCATGGCACTAAAGCCCATAGAGAAGCAACAAAGATCACTCTATCCCCAATGTTTACAAAATTTTATGGAAATCCTCTCTATCAATAAACACTAGAAAACAGCAAAAACAGCATATTACATAAACACCTCTACTCGCTCCTACCAAGACCTCTTAAATGCATCTGAAAAAATAAGACAGAGTCAGAACTCACCTAATCTTTCACACCCCAGGAAACAAACTATTCCATATGATACAAAACCCTAAGAAGCAACGGAAAATGTGATCATGCGTTTCAGAGAAGACTTGCACTGTACAGAGCAGTCCTATGGAGATTCTTCTTATAAGGTCTAACAAACCGGCTAGACATTGTTAATGTTGAGCTTATGGAGAACCATTGACCAAATAAAAGTTCTCACATTAAATGGGACTTAAGTCTTCATAATAAAAGAAGATATAGGGAAACAAGACAGGTTAATTGACCAACCAAATGGAACAAGGAGCAACGAGAAGTACAAAGGGACCTTTAAAAATCAATATGGAGAATCTTGTTACAGAGAAAGGCACTTGAGGGTTGACTTCGAGGAGAGCGATAGTTCCAGGAAGGAGCCCCCCTCTCCTGCCCCTCCAATAGGAAAGCAGGATCAGGGTCATCTGACTATGAATTGCCAAAAGAGTGAGACTGTGTCCACAACTAGTTCTCTTTGACTAGGGACGGTTTAAATCCATTTGTTGACAATGTATCACTTCTTTCTGAAGACCAATTAGCACTATGAACAGACTGCCCAAACTAATTCTCTTTGACTTCTGGTACGAAAAGAAGCAACATTGGAAGGAATGGAATGGAATGGAATAAATGGAGGGGTGAAAACAGAGAAAACAGAATCCTTCTTCCTTATTAATCCGTATGTTTTATTGATGAAAAACAATAAGTTGCTTTAGATTAACTTGATTCAGTTTCAAGGTCAGCATGGCCCAATCTCGTCTCTAAGAAATAGAGTATTAATTCAAAACAGTTACCTTTTCTCTATCTAGCAGTACAGGCTAAATTTCAATTAAAGTATTCAAGCACGTAGGATTACAACAACTTAGTGCTAATTTACAGAGCATGGAATTAGAAAATTATGTGCAGCCTAAGTTTAACTGCTTTTCTTGATGCAATGCAATGTCATACAGCAAGTTAATAAGTGTAAATAACTGTGAGAATAGAAATGACAAAAGTATGAATGGAATTTTAGTACGGAAATTATATGAAACACATGAGTGCTAGTATGCCAAGTTTGAATATCAAGAACTAACCAGCTGAATTAAAAATGTAACTGGAATAGAACAGAACGCCATTAATACCACTAGCTTGCTGAAGAACAAGTAATCCAATTCCGATCTGTATTACATATAGTATCCTCATATAAAAATTGAAAGCAATATATTTATTTTATATAACATAGAAAAACAGATGTGTGGCAAGTTTAAAGGGCAGAAAACTTGATAGAGCATATATATCTAACAAGAAAATGCAAATCATCGTACCGTCAAAGGATACCAATATCGCTTTCTTTTAAGCTCAGAAAATCGAATGGTAGCTCTTTTGCTTGATGATGCCACAGATCTCTGTTAAACCACATTCACAGAGGATGGTTCATTGGTTGCAGTAGTAAGAAGGATCGGCAAAACTAAGCAAAGACTAAAAGTGTGAATATAATTCTATTATAGATATTTTAATATTCAAAAAAGAATTAAGTGAACTGGCTGCAAGCTACAACTGTCACCACATAAGCGCAGCACATCATGACGGGAGGGCAATTCATACCTTGATTTCATTAACCTCAATGGAGATGTCTGTATCAAATCCTCGCAAAACTTGTAAAGAGGTTTCGAAATCCTCCATGAAGCCCATTTTGGCCTACACCAGATTAACAATAAATTAACAAACCAAATTAACCTAACTGAGGACGCAAAAAACCCAATTAACATTGTTTAATGTAAATAGCTCTTTGCCCCTTACCAACCAACGAGGAGATTCAGGAATGAAAAATAGACCAGGTATCAGAATCATGCACGGCAAAATTCCTGCAAATAATGTGATGCTAAGACACATGTTAACACTTAAACAAATAACAACTATATATCTTACGCCTGCAATTCCGCAAAATCAAGTTCCATAATCTAGTAATATTGATTTCTGCTCAGATGTCCATTGAAGGAGTCTAAAAACATTCACAGCAACACATTTCACGACACAACCAGACTAAGACACCTAAAAAGGGCAAACCCCGGTGCGCCAAGAGCTCCCCGCCTTGCGGGGGTTGGGAGAGGGAACCATTTGCTAGAGCCTTCCCCTGACAATTTCTGAAAGTTCTGACACGACAATCCGGGGACAAATTATAAGAAATATAGTATTCTAACTCAATAGATATGTGTTCATGAAATCAGAGCATAATAATAGGTCATAATCAATAAATAACAACAAAAGTTTTACTTTTGACCAACAAATAGAGAGCATGAAAGCAATCTCTCCTTCTCTCTCTCCCATCTGCATTATCACTTCTCTTCTCTTTGACTGTTCGACCAGTTGTATCTCTTTTTATTTTACCTTTCCAATTTTTTTGAAATTTCAGATGGAGTTTTTAGTACGAATTTTTGTTTACAACTTGATCAAATATAACTGGTGACTTGCATTTTTGGCCCATCAAACATGTCCAGGTATGCACATAATTAAGAACAAGCAAATAATTACGACACTTCATAGAGGGTCAAGTGCTGTAACCCGACACCTGACCTTCCTGAGCATCTCAGTGCTTCCCAGGAAGTAATTATTCATCCTAGGATGTGGGCTACATATAAAACCTGAAAGATAGGCATCAATGATGTAAGAAGTGAGGATTATGAAGCGTAACGTTTAGCTCACAAAACAAGTGCTACATGACCAATCTGAAGAAATAATGGTCAAATTAGAGCACATGATTTTCTTATATAAAACATGAATCTCACTATTAAATTTTGAAACTCAAGAAAATTATAGCTGGTAAAAAAGAAAAACAACAAGATTGAGTTAATTAAATCTATATAATCTTTGTGTTAGCATGTTAGGGCCGGTGTCATGGACTCAAACTCGATATGTTCGATACAAGCTTTTTGGATCTTTATCTTTAACTCAGTACCATAAGAGCCTTACTAGAGAGAGAGAGAGAGAGAGAAGGGGGGTGCATATTGCAGTATGGTCCTTGTGCAGTAGATAATAGAAAGTGAAAAAAAAAAAAAAACATAAAGTAATGGCTCACCTAAGATCGCAAGGACTCTCCAATGAAGAAAAAGACCCAAAAGGTATGCCAACATTATTCCAATAGTGACTGAAAGCTATAGAGGCAAGAAGAGGAAGGCCATAGTAACTTTATGCACATAATATTAGAAGCTAATGAGCATCAATGATAGATTGAATTATGAATCAATAACCAACACCAACCTGGTTGACAGATCCAAGACTTCCTCTCATGTTTTGAGGTGCTATCTCAGCTATATACACAGGCACCTATAAATCATCAATAGAAGAGGTGTTATTGAAAGATTTCACTACAACTCCGGTATGAGGAAACAACAAAAGTTAGAAACCAAAAAATCACCGTGTAAGAAATTATGCCCACCCCAAATCCCTCCAACAGTCTTCCCATGTACAGAAAAGAGGAATCCTACAAAGAACCAACAATTAAACATAACAAAGAAGCATATAGATTATGCGGAAATGCCAAACTATGAAGTTGTGGATTGTATTTATCAATGACACTCACTTTTGCAAATGCAATGGCAAGCCATCCAAGTACATTAGGTATAGAAGCAATCATGAGTGACTGCAATCTCCCAACAGAACAAACACAAAGCCCAATTGCAATAATTAACAGCCATCACGATACATTTCAAGATATAGAAGCATTAAATTCAGAAGACAATAAAAAATTGACTGAGTCGTCATTACCCCTTTCCGTCCAATATATTCGGCAATCTGACCACTTGCTATCGCACCAACCATCGCCCCAACATTTGCTAGGGAACCAAAAACCGAGAACTGCACCAACAATACATAAACTCAGAAAAAATAATTACTGCATTCAAATTGACACTTTTCACCAATGTAATACCAAGTTAACAAGGAGAAGGCAGACCTCAGATATGGAAAGTCCAAGATCGTTGATTATGTCAGCTTGGGTAGGGTTAGAATATCCGCACTGTAAACAAAAATCAAATTCACAAATTTATTTGAGCATGTATATAAATGTACATTACTCAAGCAAAACTGAAAACAGTATAAATACAATCGACATTTATGCATCTACAAATGCAATCGGACACAGAAAATTGGGCATACACACACGCACAATATACATAACACAATTGAGCATATGTGTATAATAAGATTGAGCACAAGTATATATAAGAACATACATCAAATATATATGGTGATTCAGTGTAAAGATATACACGCACGGAGAACAAATATAGATACGATTGAGCATATGTATATTCACACATCGAATAAAGATAACTGCAATTGAGCTTCTTATCATTATGTATGCACATGGATCATAGATCAAATACCAATGTGATTCCGCAAATGGATACACACGCACATAGAACAAATATACATACGATAGAGCATGTGGATACACACACGGAAACTGAATATAAATGTGAATGACTAATGTATATACAGACATATTGAACGAATATATCAACGATCAAGCATATTTCCACAGGCATCTGAACGAAATGCGTGAGGGAGAGAGAGAGAGAGATTACGGTGAAGCCGAACTGGATGGGGCCAAGGGCGACAATGAAGACGCAGAGGAAAATGGAGATAGATTCACGGATGATTTGAGCGGAGGAGCCCAACATGCTAGACTGTCTGGAACTCATACGGTACCAGCTGCCGGTGTGGAGCAAGGGCTTGCGCAGCCCATCTTCAATGTTGCTATCGTCTCGGGAACTCATCGCCGGCGACGTCTATCTCTTTCTCCGAATCCGTCTTCGAGTGCGAATATGCGATTATTGCAAATGCGAAGGATCGTCGACGATGGTGATGGCGACGGTGATGTTAACGGGTGAGGAATGCAAAGTAAGGTTCGTGTTTGATGGAATGCGTAACAGACGGAGATGAACAACGTGTGCGGAGATTGGTGAAGACGGTCAGTTGGGACTGGGGGGCGTACACGTGTTTGCCGGGATTCATGGTGGTTCAATCGAAGTTCGGTTGAACAAAGTAACCATCGCAATTCACTATTCACTAACATTTTTTCCTCCCACTTCCTCAGTTCCGGACGATCTTTCTATTTATTTACTCCCTCCCATGATCTTAATTTCCTTTTTTATCTGCCAAAAATAAAAAATTTAGTTATTTTATTATTTAAATGAATAAGAAAATTCATTTGTCATTCTCATACTATAAACTTTTTACCCACTTTTTCTATTCTACTTTAATTTTCATACTCACAACAATTATTTTTTCTTAATTCTTATGAAAAATTCAACTACAAACCTTATTTTGTGACCAAGGGAATATATTTTTTCCTTTAAGCAATAATTTTAGTTTAGATTAATTATCCTAATAAACATATAAAAAATTTAATGATACTCCCTCCTCCCACCAAAATTGATACCAAAAAAATGGTCACACAAATTAAGGAATACTAATAAAATAAGATAAAGTTGAGATAAAGTACAAAAATTAGGAGAAATTTCAGTTCTTTAATTTTTGGCTCCAAAATCCTAATCTCAAAACTTCAAATATTTACTGGGATTACATCATTTAACAGGGAAGTGACTTCCCTCCAAATTTCAAATTACATCCAAAAAGTTTGAATCTCCCACTAATAAATTACAACGTTCCATAAATAAGACCCACCATTGTAATAAATTCTTAAACCCATTACCAAATCATGAACAGAAAAAGAAAACCAAAATGACCATTTTCAAAGACAAAAGGTTGTTGATTGGGCAGTTCATAGCAGTTTCAGCCAAAAAGGGGATGCTTCCAAAAGCCAAAGTTGAAGAAGATATGCTCCAGTTTGGTATAAGTAGACCCTCAGTCTTCAGGTTCTGAAAGATGGTAAAGAATCAGATGCGGCTTGGACTCCCAATTGCTTTGCCTTCAAGAAGAGGAGGTATTAATGCACATAATAAAATTAAAGTAGATCTTTCAAAGCTCAAAGCAATACCATTTCATAAAAGAGGTACAATTAGAAATGTAGCAACTGCAATGGGGGTAAGCAAGAATACAATTTTCAAATGGAAAAAATCTAAGGTGATCATACCACATAGTAATGCCATAAAACCTGCTTTAACTAAAACACACATGATAGCTAGGCTTTTATTCAGTTTAAAGGCACTCAGTTATGATTCTTCTACATGTTCTCCAAAGTTCAAAAGCATGACACATGTTATACATGTGGATGAAAAGTGATTTAACATGACCAAATGTACGGAAAAATATTACATTTGTCCCGGAGAAGCTGAGCCTCATAGGTCTTGCCAAAGCAAAAAATTTGTGGTAAAAGTCATGTTTCTATGTGCTGTTAGTAGACCCATTTACAAAGAAAATGGTGAGCTTTTATTTGATGGAAAAATAGGATTGTGGCCATTTACAAGGAAAGAAGCTGCAAAGAGAACAGCAAGAATAGGGATGCAGGGAGCATAGTTACCAAACCACTTGACTCTATTAACAGAGAAGTAACAAAAGAAATGATGATCAACCATGTTAGTTCATTCACTTTTCTTATTTTCATGTTATTTTTTTTATTCGCATTGTTTTAATGCACACAAACCCCAATTGATTGCAGGTTCTCCCTGCAATCAAGCAAAAATGGCCAGGTTCAGAAAGTAAAAGCATAGTGATTCAGTGGGACAATGCTCCACCACATGTGTCCCTACATCGAGATCCAGATTTCATTGCAGCAGAAGAATGTAAGGTGGATTCAATATTACACTAATGTTCCAACAAAGAAACTCACCGTATACCAACGTGAATGATCTAGGATGGTTCAGATCAATACAGTCATTACATACAGATGTGCAAGCAACGAATGTTGATCAGTTGGTGTATGCAGTGGAACATTCTTTCAACAGACTCTCACACATCACACTGGACAATGTATTTCTAACATTGCAAACATGTTTGAAATCTATTATGATTGTATGTGAAGCAAATAACTACAAAATTCAGCACATGAGAAAAGCTACTTTACGAAGAAGAGGTTTACTACCAAATGAGTGTTCAGTTAGTTTGCAGTTGGTGAGAGAATGCTTATTGCATCTATTGGATAAAGGGAGTAGTGATGAACTTGAGTGCATGATGGAAGAATTTTCTTAAGTTCAAAAAAAATGACCTTTGAAATGTAATAGAAAGATGGTCTTTTTGTGATCAAAAAATGACCTTTTTGAATGTAAGTAGTGGGCTGCATTTTGTGTAAAAAAAAGACCTTTTCACTCTCAGATGATTATCATCACTGAGTATGACAAATTTAAAAATGACCTTTTTGAATGTAAGTAGTGGGCTACAAGAAAAATTCCATCTCACCAACAACAAATACCATCACAGACACCATGAATAAAGAAGTATTAAAAAGTTTCATTTTTAGAAAAGTGGGACTTTAAAGTGGGACGCCCAAAATAGCAAAATGGGTAAGGTAATATGGGACTGAGAGAGTATTAATTATCCAAATTTGTCCAACTGTTGTAATGTGGCTGTCGACATTTAATTATTAACAAGGGAAAATTATCAATGGGTCCTTCATCCTAAGTGAAAAGATCAATTTAGACAAATATTTTGAAATTTAACCGACTAGTTCGGCATCATAATCAAAATTTCATCTAGTCCTTCACCCAAACTAACCCTTACCCAAAAATAAAAAACCATCCCCCCTCTCTCTCTCTCTCTTCTCTCACTTTCTCTCTCTACCATTCTTCTGGCGACCCTTCCCCTTCCCCTCCGGTGACCTCTTCCTTCCCACCTCCGGCGACCATCTCCCCCTATTCCGGTGACTGTATCCTCTGCTCCGGCGACCGTCTCCCCTACTCCGGCGACCATCTCTCTCTCACTCTCCGGCCACCACTCCCCTCCATATCTCCGGCCACCCTCCCTTCATCGGACCAAAGAAATTTCGGCCAGATCTGGAAATTCCACGATTAATTTCGGCCGGATCTAGAATAATTTCGGCTTGAACTCCACAATTCGTGACAAAATCATTCCAAAATTCGTGACACCATTACTAACACAAACAGAATGGACTCTAAACCAAAGCTCATTTTCTTGAATTGAAGAGGATTTACTATGAATTGATGATAAGGTTTTACTCTCACAACAATGATTACCTTGAAATGTGCCGCTGCTACAAATCAATATATGAAATACCTGCTGTGAAAGAAAACCAGGCTCAGTGGATACCAGTTTTGTGGAAAATTTGCTGGTATTTAGTATTGGCACCACATGATCCTATGCAGTCCAGCCTTTTGAACTCCACCTTGGATGATAAGAATCTCTCAGAAATTCCTCATTTTAGGTCTCTATTAAAGCAGGTGATTACAATGGAGGTTACAGTGGACTTCTTTGTGGAACACATTTAAGGATGAATTTGAGAATGAAAAGAACATGCTTTGTTGTACTTTATCACATTTTTTAGATTGATGCATATTTTTCTCTTTTGAGGGCACTAAGACAGGATCAACTCAATCTGTATTTTTTTTCTTATCAAGTCTCTTGAGATTCTAAAAAAAATTGCAAAAATAGAGTCATAAAGGACTAAAACAATTGTGAACTTAACAAAAAACAACAGTGAACTTAACAAATAGGTTAAATAATCTCATAAAATTGCAAAAATAAAGACTATAAAATTCTAAAAACAACTGTGAAATTAACTAAAACAACTGTGAACTTAATTAAAAATAACTGTGAACTTAACAAATATATCAAATAATTTCATAAAATTGCAAAAATAGAGGCCATAAAGGACTAAAACAACTGTGAACTTAACAAATAGGTCAAATAATCTCAAAAAATTGCAAAAATAGAGGCCATAAAGTACTAAAACAACTGTGAACTTAACAAAAAACAACAGTGAACTTAAGTAAAAATAACTGTGAACATAACAAATATGTCAAATAATCTCATAAAATTGCAAAAATAGAGGCCATAAAGTACTAAAACAACTGTCACTTAACAAAAAACAACAGTGAACTTAACAAATAGGTCAAATAATCTCATAAAATTGCAAAAATAAAGGCTATAAAAGACTAAAAACAACTATGAACTTAACTAAAACAACTGTGAACTTAACTAAAAAAATCTGTGAATTAAGTAAATAATAGTCATTTTCATGCATAAATTATAAATTTAGCTAAAACAACTGTAAACTTATCTTAATTGTTATTAGAACAAATGTAAAAAATAACTGTGAACTTAATAAAAACAACTGTGACCTTTGTAAAAACTGTGAACTTCTGAAATTTGTTCCAGATTATATGTTGATGCTACTAGTTTGATTCGTATTGACGATACGAACACACCGGTGGTTTCAGATTTTTTTTTTTTTGATTTCTAGATCTTAAGATATTTCATTTTAAAGTTTTGAGGGGAAAAAAAAGGAAGAGAAAGAAAGAAAGTGTAGAGGGGAGATGGGGAATGGACCACATGCGTCCACGTCAATTAAGCGGTGGCATTTGTGTAATTTTGTCAAATCTATCAAGGGCATGTGTGACCATTTACAATGAAAGGACCTGATGGTAGATTCCCATATTCCATAGATTAGTTGGTTGAATTCATTAGAATTAGGGACCAATTGGTAATTGCCTCTTTTAACAACCCTTCTTCCCACATTAACTTTTTGTTGCAATTCAATGCTAAATTGATTAAAAGGCTAACTTTCGTTAAAATGTATCTTGCACAGAATTTTAAAAGGGTAAAATAGACATTTCAATGGCATTTGAGCTGAATGCTAGTCTTTCTTCCCTATTTCCCTATTAGGCTGCGCTCCAGAGTTTATAAGAGTTTTTAATGGGAAGAAAAGAAAGGAAGTGGAGAGAAAGGGAGGGGAGGGAAGAGAAGAGAAGGAAATTTAAAATACTTTCAATGTGCTCCCGAATTAGGAAAGAAATGGGAGGAAACACTCATATTTTCTTTCCCATGCTCCGGAGTTTTGGAAAGAAATGAGAGAAAATAAAACAAAATTACATTGGTACCCTCACAAAGTCTTCCTCGAGTAGTCATCAACTATAGACAAGAAATACCTGTGACCCCTCAATGATTCCTGACGTGAAGGTCCCCAACAATTCGAGCGAATGTAATCCAGACTGCCTATGATCCCCCTTAGGAAACTTGCTTCGCTGCATCTTTCCAAGTACACAATGCTCACAAAGAATACCATGATTAACAATATCTGAGTCCCTCTAATGCTCCTGTGCCCAAGCCTAATATGTCACAACTTGGTCATATCCTTCTTGACCACTTCAGATGATGCAACCAATACTGACCCAGAAAGCGTCTTTCCTTGGAGGAAATGCAAGGAGCCCTGCTTAAGCATCTTAGAATCACTTCAGAACCTTTACAGACATGAAATGCTCCACCTTTACCTTTGAAACTGTATCTATTGCTGTCGAGCTGACTAAAAGATAACAAGTTCTTCGTCATCTGTGAAACATCGTTCAAAGTACTGAATTTACCATCAGAAGTTTGCAGCTTGATAGAGCCAATACCAACCACCCTGCAAGTAAAACTATTGGCCATATGAATATTACCACCATCTACATGCTCATAAGTTCTAAACCACTCTCTATTCGTACCGATATAATAAGAAGCCCCAAAATCAATAATCCAATCATCTAACTATTTTGCAGACTCTTCTGTCACTAGAGCATAGTCCCCATCAGAGCTGTTCATATTAACTGCAGCAACATTAGCTTCATTACGATTTGGAGGCTCACCTCGCTTCTTGATAGGACAATTTGTCTTCCAATGTCCCTTCCCCTTGCAGTAATTACAAATATCAACAGGTTTTGGGCCCTTCTTACCAGAAGACTTCTTATTCTTTTGCTTGCTGCTAGAACTCATGTTGCCTTCCGCAACCAAATTGTTGTTTGATTATCTGTACCACTATTACCGCTTGCCTTTCGACGCAACTCTCTAGTATTAAGCGAGGATTTCACCTCATCTAGAGTTACCGACTCCTAACCACTGATACTAGAGTCAACATAGTGATCATATAATAAAGGCAATGAAACAAGAAGCATTAATGCAACACCCTCATCAGCAACTTTAGCATCTATATTACGCAGTTCAAGTAATAAAGGTGTAAATCTATCTAGGTGATCCCTAATGGGTGTACCTTCCTGAATTCGGATAGAATATAGCCCATGCTTCAGATATAGCTTGTTGGTCAATGATCGTGTCCAATACATATCTTCCAACGCAAGCCACAAAACACCTTCGAAATCAGTATCTGCAATATCCGCTAAAACATCATCATCTAGACACCTTTTGATTTTTAGAGTGGGTCCTCTCATCTAGCGCGATCAGATCTGCCTCTTCCTTCTCTGCTACCTTTTTGTCCTTCTCCGAACTTCCTTCTCTTGCAGTCGCGACAGCATCGGTGGGAACGACTTCTGTTTGCCCTTTGAATCTTGACGATTCCTGATTGCAGCAGCCAATGGAGCCCACAAAACCCTTTCCCTCAACAAGGCTTTCATATTGATTTGCCAAAGAGAAAAACTATTGTTCCCATTAAACTTGTCAATCGATGATTCAATTCCTGATCCCATCTTCTTCTACAGCGGAAAACCCTAAACCTTCCTTAACCTGACTGGCTCTGATACAAGTTTGTTAGAACAGAGTCTATATAGGAGATAGAAAACAAGCAACTATCATACAACACATAGATATACGTGGTTAACCAACTTGGCTACGTCCACGGGTAGAGGGAGAGAATATTATTATCAACTGAAAATCAACAGATTACAATCTATAATCTATTATACGAATTTTTAGTCAGGAATTACTGTCTGTGCAAACCATAGATCTAGAAAACAGATGAGCAAGAGAACTAAACAATATGGTTAGGGATAGGTGGTATTTATACTGCCTACTCCAAACCTTGTAGGTTTTTACAACCCTAAACCATGAACCAAATATGTCGTAAATCAGCCCAATCCAGACCAAGGGCGCGATCGCCCCTGCTGAGGGTGCGATCGCCCTATCTGTATAAACGGCCAGGGCGCGATCGCTCCAACAACCGCGTGACCGCCCCCTTTAGCTGTCACATGAATTCCGAAATTTCTCATTTAATCCTCTGATTTAGGCGTCCCCAAACTTAGATTATACCAAACTCAACATAGACAAATTTGTTGCAGACTTTTTGAATTTTGAATATGGGGTTGGATTAAAAAACACAACTGAAACTTTTAACAAAGTTAACATTCAATGTTAAATGTCATATTTGCCCCTTATAAAACATGTACATTGTACGAGGCTGATTTTTTTTAACGGAAGTTAACTTTTTAACCAAATCTTCGTTGGATTGCAAAAAAAAGCCAACGTGGGAAAGGGAGTTGCAAAAAATTAAATGTTGATATACGCGTTGCAACAATTGGACAAACTTGGATATCTAATGTGCAAATTTCCCTAATTACCCATAGGAGGCAAGGACAAAAGTGTATTCTATTTTTATTTCCTTTCATTTTCTTCCTCTGGAACATCTTAAAAATATTGAATTTTCTCCCTTCTTTTTCCTACCTTTCTTTTTTCTCCCTTTAAAACACTGGATCAGATGTGAGTATCAAACAACTCTCAATGATAAATTTGGCTACTGCTTCGACTAGTATGATAGTGTCTCGTATTTTATCTTCTTGAATTATTGATGGATATTATTTAACTTGGTGTAGGTCCTACTTTTACAAAATTACTCTTATCATTCGCATTAACATGAGACGTGGCCACTTATGTGTCATTCTCAATATCATTGGAGGAGATTTTCGGCAAAAGCAAATCCAATTTGGTAGATTTTCACTAATTCATTGGTTAGAAATAGCACGTAACAAAACAAGATGTTGAGCCTAAAATTTGGATACTAGTTTGACGAATATGATTGTGCCACGTGCTCTCTCTCCACTACAAGAAATAGTATCATTAGGGACCTCTGTTTCCCGACCCTAATAACTAATATGCCATCCCCAAAACCATTAAGGTCGGAAACAAGGACGGGAATCGTCCGACCTAAATAACATGCGACTCAAAAACTCAGGGACGCCCGTCACCGTCCTTAAAATGATATTAGGGACCTGGCATGCCGACCTAAAAAAAAATGGAAATATTTGGTTTTTTTTTTTTTGCCGGGAGCTTTTGGAGCCAAACTAAATTTTGGTGGGAAATTAGAAAAGTCTGTCCTCACTGTCCTAAATGAATTTTAGAGACAACTCAGCTCTTCCAGTTAATTTAACAAAACGATTTCCTAATTTTCAAGATCATAATGCACAAAGACACTATGTACAATGAAAATAATTTATACCCCAAGCTCAATCAAACTTAACAATTTGACAATGTTAACCAATCAATATATATTAATCAAAGTTAATAATGTGTACATCATCCAATCAAGGTCAATTTTTGCCCATTAATCAAATTTAATAATTTGTACATCATCCAACAAATGTCAATCGTTGCCCTAAAGTAAACTGTTCAAATCACATAAATACGAAAACTCTTTTCTATAAAATGCATCGAACTACTTCATTTCTCAACAACTCTCACCATGATCTTCATTGTTGCTTGGGCATATTTTGAATTTTATCTTTGATCCAAGTCTTCACCACCCTGTAAAAGAGAAAAATCAACAATTAGAAGACAAAATAATGAATGAAGCTTTAAAAGCAAAAAGGGTCAGTGACAATCTTACCCAAATTCAAGACTTCATCACACAGTAAATTTAAGATTCTAAGATTCAATGAATAGTCTTAGCTATCATATCCACCAAAGTATTTATTTATAAGATCCAACAACCATGAACCCAAGAAACAATAAGATCGCCTCAATAGAAATATAATCCATCCATCCGCACCAAAACAATAATCTAATACATGTATACCTTCATAGCACAACATCAATCCAATACATTTTTATTTAAAATTAAACGTATGGACAAGATCGCCTCAATTGAAACAAACTCAGGGGCCTTAAGCAAGCTAGTCCGAAAATTGGGTTACTAAATAAACATCGAGTAAAACTACTGAATTTTAGAATGCTAGCTAAAACAAAAGTCATTTAATATATAGCATGATCAATATACATTGAATTATCGTGAAGTATGAACTTGAATGATATAACATATATATAGAGGGAGGGGGGAAGGAGAGATATGTAGCAACAAGAAAGAATGCTTTTGCGCTCATAAGAAGTAACTCGGCAAGAATGGCCTATCCTTGATGAACTAAAAACAATACCATGTCCGATGCGCAAGTAACCATTTATTAATAAAATTGTTATACTACATAAAAAATAACTAGATCTAGTTCATTTACCTTTCCAATACTATATTAGCACAGTTAGAGAGTCTACAATCTGATAACCAAAAAATTATAAGAGATCACTAGAAATAAAGAGACAAACATATTGCTACTGTATAACAATATTGAATACTTCAACGCCTCAACATTAACTATAGTCCATGCCAAGTTACTATAAACAACTAACTAATCACTAACCCTCTAAACAGTCCATAAGTGACCAGCTTATTCAACAAAAGGAACATGAGATCAAATAGTGAAGATAAAGTTTAACCATCAAATAAAGAAACATTGTGATTCATGTATGTATATACCACTAGAAAGAGCTAACATGATTATACAAAATAAGCTTAGGCTTAAATTTTATACAGTGATAAATACATATAAAGATACTGCAGGTTAGAGGAAGATGGATTTACCTGCGTGCTTTACGTAATTGCATAGTAGAGGAGTATAGATTATCCGCTTCGCTTCCGCTGCTCTTGCAGTGAATCTCAGTCATATTTTTTTTTGGATTTTCGAAACACTAGACAGAACCTTGGCATCAAGAATCATTTTTAATCAAAGACTTAAGATACCCATCCCTTCCTGCACCCAAAAACTTTATCATAAACACACAGAAAAAAATCATCAGGAACTTTAGAAAAAAAAACATCTTAAAAGTGTAGTATAAACACCCTGAAAAAAGAATCATCAATAAAATACCGGAAAAGATGTAGGCCAATCCAATCCAAATTGACAATTCTAGAATCCCAATATGGTTATCCCTAAAATATAATACACCATGATTCTTTCAAAAGTATTAGCTGAGAGGATTAAAACATAATTAATTATAGAGAGGTAGAGAAATGGAGAGGAATTACCTTGATGCTTTACTAACAAGATTAATTTGAACATTCGAATACAAAATCACATGATGAACATGAGATAAGTGTAGAATCAAATGAATGGGATGAAATCAAGCCACCACAAACTGGAATAAATCGAACAAGCACATGGATTTGATAGATTTGGGGCTGCTGAATTGAACTACTGTTTGGAATGGCTAGGTTTAGGGAACTGATTGAAACCTAATTCACTATCGTGACGTAGACGAGGAGTAGGAAGTGGGCGGCATAATAGGGAGAGGGTTTTGAGGATTTCTTTGTTTTTGTTTTTGTTTTTTCTTTTCATTTTATTAATTTTAAAGACCTGAACGGGGTCGTCCCAAACAAGAAATCAAGAGCAGCCCCACTAATTAATAGGTAACAGGGACTGCTAGATTTACGGGACCCTAAAAATCCAGTCCCTAATAATACGTTTTTTTGTAGCGCTCTCTCTCTCTCTCTTATTCAATTACCGATTGAAATTATTTAACTTGGTGTGAGTCTCACTTACCAAATTAATTTAGTCATTCCCACCAACAAAGGACGTGGCCACTTATGCGTCATTGGAAGAGCACATGAGGAAAGCTTCGACAAAAGCAAATTCAAGTTCGATAGGTTTTTAACTAATTCATTTATTAGAAATAACACGTAATGAAATAGGATTCAGAGCCTATAACATCCAATTTCATAGTATAATAGTCGAAATGTCAGTCATTAGACATATTTTTCAAGGTATGATTTTCGTATGATACCATTCTGACAAGGTCATCTCTTGCACACACTCCTTAATCTTTTGTAAATGCTATCAAATAGAAGTTGGTAATAGCAATAGATCAGGGGTAGTCGGCTAATAACTAAAAGAAGTTGAGGGGGTAAAAATGCAACAATCCCGATCAACATGAAATTTCATATAGTAAAACTAGAATTACTCTTATAACTTATGTATAAGGTAATTTTATTTTATTTTTATATTTTTTACATTTTCTTAAAAATAATAAATAATTTCATATTTTATTAATCAGTCTGTTCCTATACATAAGGTATAAGACTAGATTTATTTTTTTTAATTTTTTTTAATTTTTTTAATAAAAAATAATACTCCCTCCGTCCTAAAATGTTTGTTCCATTTGACTTTTTTGTTGAATTTTGACCACAAATTTATGAGAGATTAATCATGTTTATGAAATTCTAAAAGTTGTTGTTGATAATATTATTAATGGTAAATCAATAGGAATTTTTAAAATTTCATGAATATAATTAAATTGTCATATATTTGTGATCAAAATTCAATAAAAAAGTTAAATGGGACAAACATTTTAAAACTGAGGGAGTATTATTAACCTGTTCGCTCTTATATATCTTAGGTATAATAGCGAGTCAAAGGAGTGATGAGTTTATTAAAGTTTGCTCCTATACCTACCTAGGTATAAAAGTAGGTAAAAGCGGTATTGAGTTTATAAAAAAATTTAATTTGTTCATCGGGTTTATTTGTATTTTAGTAAATTATGTGAATTTTTATAGGTTTTAGTTCGGGGGTGCCTCAAGGAATTAAACCAAAATCAAACACAACTTTGCTACAGAACACACGACTTTCGCTTAAGAAGAAACACAGTAGAATCGCTCTCTTCGACCACCGTTGGCCGTCGCAAGTTCTTCAATCGCCCACGCAGTTAAGCCCTAATTCCGTCCAATTCTCAATTCCTCCCATGGGTGATCAAACCGAGACTGAAACCATAACCGAAACTCAATCCCAATCCCAATCACAATCACAACCAATGCCTCCGTCGTCTCAACCTGTTAATCCCAAATCCCCCACCAATTCCCCTGCCATAACACCGACAACTTCGGTCGCCGACTCTGCCCCCGCCCCCGCTTCAGATGTATCTCAAATTCCTTCAAAAATTCCAATTCGACCACAGAAGATTCGTAAACTTTCATCTACAACAGCTACAGTCTTGCCTCCGGCTCTGATAACCACCGATGAAAACTCCTCTAAATCGATTTTAGTTTCCTGCACCATCACCACCGCAGCTACCAAAACCAGGAGACGAAACTCTGCGCAATTGGTAAAAGATTTTCCCAAGGTTATCAAGCCGTTATCAGAGCCGGGCGAGGTCGGTATCGCTATCCAACACCTGCGCACAGCGGATCCTCTCCTCGCGAAACTAATCGACGCCCACCCGCCGCCTTCATTCGACTCCAACCACCCGCCGTTTCTAGCCCTAACCAAGAGCATTCTCTATCAACAACTCGCCTACAAAGCCGGAACCTCAGTCTACACCCGCTTCATCACCCTATGCGGCGGCGAAGACGCCGTCCGACCAGACTACGTTCTTTCGCTCTCCACTCAACAGCTTAAACAAATCGGAGTTTCCGGTAGGAAAGCCAGTTACCTCTATGACCTAGCTAATAAATACAAGAACGGAATTTTATCAGACGAATCCGTTGTGAAAATGGATGATAGATCTTTATTCACAATGCTTTCAATGGTGAAGGGAATTGGGTCTTGGTCTGTGCATATGTTCATGATGTTTTCACTTCATAGACCTGATGTTTTACCTGTAAGTGATTTGGGTGTTAGGAAAGGGGTGCAGCTTTTGTATGGGCTGGAGGAGTTGCCACGGCCTTCTCAAATGGAGCAGCTTTGTGAGAAATGGAAGCCGTATAGATCTGTAGGGGCGTGGTATATGTGGAGGTTTGTGGAAGGTAAGGGTGCTCCGATAGTGGGGGCCACTGCTACTGCTTTGGAGAGCAGTTTTGCTCCTCAGCTACAATTGGAGCAGTCGGAGCAGCAAAAACAACATCAATTACAGATGTTGGAGCCCATTAATAGCATTGGAAGCCTCGGGTAGTTCTCTTATTCTTAAGTTAGCTTATTGCTTATATAATTGAAAAATTCGTGTTCTTTTTGGCTGTAATTTGTTGCTGTACATGTTATCAACCAAGATTGAAGCTTGCTTCTTATGTCAGGAGTTGCTCGTCCTATCGTATTAGTGTGGTTGGTTGTATTTTGTCTCATTTACTTCCCACTAAAATTAGATACTCCCTCCGTCCTGAAATGATCTTCATACTCTCTCTTTTTTTTTACACGGAGGTATTTAAGCAATAATTATAGGTTGATTTAATTACTCGATTGAATATCTAAAAAATGTTATTAATGGTATTTATAATGGTGTATAGATAATAATTTATAAATTTTCATTAGGATAATTAAATCAAACTAAAGTTATTGCCCAATGTACCTTCGTGTTAATGACAAAAAAAGTGGGAAGATCATTTCGAGACGGAGGGAGTATGCAGACTTTATTGTTGTTCTAAGGAATCCCAACACTTTTGGAAAGGAATGCACGTTAGGTTTATGGTTAGATCAAGTGTGTTATTGCTCTTATCTTTATATTGGTTGGAGGGTCATACAACATGGTCTTGGGTTAGAAAGCTTTGCATTGTTACTTTCTTGCAGAAGATTTGTCTTCAACCTATCATAGTTGGTACTTAACTTCATACTCTTGGTTTATGGCGGTTTGGAGATTGAGTTTTCACGGTCTTAAAGCTTCCAAATTCCATTCCCTCGTTTGTGCTACGACAGGCCAATCCACAGTTCTTGAGTGTGTACTGTTTTTATGTGCAATCGGGTTGAGTATTGGCCTGAAATATATGTATAGGTAGTTTGTCGGTAGTCATATCTATTGTTGCTCCTTAGTGCTGGTTTTAAGAACACGCTACGGTCCTTGAGTGAGATGGAAGATTATATAACTGGCAAAGCATCAATATCAATGAAAAATTATCATTCAAATTGGAGTGGGGAAGATGTCGTAGCTTATTACTTTGTGAAGGTGTAATTCATGAGTTAGTTATAGGAAATTAACTAGCTAGTTAAAAGATAACAAGAGGCGAGCTTTAACTATGGATTGTATAGCTGTTAAGATTTTAAGTTGGGACTTACTTCAGTTGGATGAAGAATGCAGGGTTCACTTATTTTCTACAGTAAATCTCTTTATACAGAAAAAGTTGCAAATCTTGTTAAAACAGAAAATTTATAATTTTGAAATTACCTAAAATATTTGATGGGTTAGGATGCTGAATTAACTTGTACCTTAAAATTCGATTACTCATTGTTTAAGTGGATAACATAGTGGTAAATCTCTCTCACACACATATAAAAAAAAAGTAAATTTCTCTCCCTCCCTCCCTCAATCACTCCCTCTTTTATTCAAAGGAATTTAGTGTTTTATTGAATAGGATGTTGAAGAAATTTGTAGTTTAGAAGTCATCAACTAATTTTTTAAATGGATGGAAGTCAGATTAACACAAAAAGAATTCTCTCTCTCTCTCTCTCTCTCTCTCTCTCTCTCTCTCTCTCTCTCTCTCTCTCTCTCTCTCTCTCTCTCTTTCTCTCTCTTTCTCATGGAAAGGAATTTAATGTTGAAGCCGTGTCCATGAATGTTATTAAGATCATTTGCCAATACGCCAAAAGCCATGTGAGTGATGGAAAGCGTTAGGTCAGTCCTCTTAAACTTGAGTCCCATACCTCAAGTTGACCCCACCTAATCATATACTTAGGTTGAGTCCCATCCAGGATTATACCAAAGGTACTGCTCCTTAGGCCATGTTATGAAACTCTGATATATTAATCCTTTGATACATTGATTCAAACTTATTTTTTGTGAAACTTCTTAAAGATTATACGAGTTATGAATGGTCCAACTCTTGGATTCAAAGCAATCTCAGATGAGTTAGGCTTTTGACATACTGTTTTTGTCTCTCTTTGCTCCATCTCCATTAACTTTTTAATACCCCTCTGCCCGGAATAAATGACGCATATGGTCAACTACGTTGAACTTTGACCAACACTTAATGATAAATTATTTATCTTCATGAGAATATAAAAATAGTTATGGATAATGTTCCTATTCGTGCATCAATGAACATTTTTAGAATAATATAAAAATAATCAAGTTTTTATAACTTTTTGGTCAAAGTTAAACTTAGTTGACCAAGTGCGACATTTATTCCTGGACAACAGAGAGAGTACATGACACAAAATTGTATAAATGGTATATAAGTCAAAATGCTGGTTTATGGCTTGGTGCACTGCTTAAGGTAGACATTTGGGTTCTGCTTCCTCATTGATGATTTGTGGACTTTCCATTTATCCGCACATTGATAAATTCAAAAACCTTTTGTTCTTAATGATATATATCATGGTTTTTTATTTGTTTTTTTGCTTTAGGGCCTGCATATGGGGACAATGACCACTGACAATTGGAGGAAGAGCTGTACAGTCACTCAAGGTTCTTGTACCATGCTCGAGTTAGTTCAAATGAGACGGACAATCCGAGATTCTTGAAGATTCTGGCAAAAAGAGTAACTCTTGATCATTCGTTGACATGATTATTGGTGTCACTTTTTGGGGTCATAAAAGGCAAAGTGGGGTTTAGAGAATTCTGTGAGATAGATATTATCCCCCACTGTCATGTCTTTTCTTCTTTCTGAGTGTTTGGTTGCCCTAGATCTGGACTATAAAAGTGAAGGTGGCAGTAGTAAATTTTAGCAATAGTTCATTGTAACTCTGAACTACTATTAAGATGTTATGTGAAGCTTCTGAATCTTTTTGCATCAATTGATATTGATTAAATCAATAGAGAGTGCATTAACCTTCCTTTTATCGTGTCCCCTCGCACTTTACTTATTCACCATCTGGTCTTCTTTGTACACACACACACATGTATGAATACATATATATGTGTATATATGTGTGTGTGTGTGTACATATATGCATATATGGGGTATATGTACATATATGTGTGTGAAAAGCTTAACATGAAGGATTTTGGTATAAACTGCACCAATTGGCTTAACAAATAGCAGAAGGAATTAGGAAAGCACATCAAGGCTCCGAATACCCCTATTTTGTGCAACTTATTACATAAGAAAATGACCTGTAAAGTTAGGTCTTCGCATTAAAAAGTTCAAACACCTATATCTCTACAAACCCAAAACATCTTACAAAACGAAACGGGAAAACAAACGAAAAACAGCTACTCACAGAGAGCTCCATGATCATATCATGGCAAGAAAATGCTCTTCATGTTAAGTACTGTCCAAGTCTCTCATAGCTCACGTTCGTTCTTCATTTTTGACCCTAAATTCCCACCAACATCCGAAACCTTCTCTTTGGTAGCCTTGTATGCTTCCCCAGCCTTCGATTTAGCTTCATTGTAAACTTTAGAGGCTTTATCTTTTGCCTGACGAGCCTCGTCAGATCCCATTGCTCCCTCCATTGCCTCTTTGGCATCATTGGCCCTTTCTGTAGCCATACGAATGGTTTGATCTTTCTTATCTGACGTATATCCATATGCCGCAGTTGCTTGATCTTTGGCCATATTCATAGCTCGGCCAGCATTCTCTGACGCAAACTCTTTTCCTGCGGTGGCCATTTCTGACGCCATGTTCTTGGCTTGATTTGTCTTGTCAGAGGCAACATTATAGGCCTTAGTCTCTTTGGCCATGTTCATTGCTCTATCCACCTTCTCTGATGCTAAGTTCTTAGCTTCACCAAATCTTTCAGAGGCCATGTTTGCGGCATCGCTGGCCTTTTCGGAAGCATACTTTGAAGTTTCTGCAGGAGCAATTGTAGATTGTTCAATACCGTGACAGTACTGACTAATTACCACCTATAGAGAGCGAGAGGGGGAGAGAGAGAGAGAGAGAGAGAGAGAGAGAGAGAGTGGGAGAATGATCTATAATTACCAGAGGCAGCAGATTTTATGGTATCAGTACTCTTTGATGCAGCCTCACCAACTTGATTCTTCATATTTTGAGCAACCTGCATTTTCTGGTCTTGATGTATTCCAAGACCTCCAAGACTCCTGAAGGCACCATAGTTGAAAGTGATTTTACAAATAAGCATTTTTTATCTAACGAACATGTACAAGAACTGAGAAAAGAAATGACTGAATGACGAAAATTGTTGCCCAATGGAGTATGATTTTCGATGGAGGTGAATTTAGCAACATAAGGACTTCAAGTGCCCAAGGTGGATCGGAACCTTTGATTTGTACTTTTCTGAGTTATTTCCCGTGGATTGCGGCCAAGATTTCGCAACATAAGATCTCGGTCACTATGAATGGCAAGATGGGTGTGATTGTTTTTTTATCGATCCGTCATTAAGCACCATTTCATACAAATCTTGGCCACACATCTCGCGAGCTCGCCCTTATCTCGTCACAACTCATCAAACATTGGATCACAAGGAATATAAACAGAGGTTCTGGATCCGCCCAAGTCCACATATATATAGCTACTTTGTTGTTGGATTTAGGACATGTACAGTTGCACCGCATAACAACAGTCTCATTCCGTTATAATTTGAATTGTTAGATTATTCAATTTCTTTTGACCTCACCCCATAGCAGCGGCGGATCTAGGATGTTTTGACATCGAATACACAATTTACACTATAAAAGTTCAAACTATTTTTTTTCAAATGCAACGAGATTATAATACAAAACTTAAAATATAAGTTAATTATAAACATATGTTAATCTTTAACCCACCATTTTCTTCTTATTGTTGACTTGTAAGAAGTAAGCTTATGTCATGAAAAATAAAAGTAAAAATGATATTTACATTATATTTGTTTTAATGAAGACATCATTTTAGGAAGCATTTTTTGAATTAATCTTGTAATTTATTTCTTATATGTTTCAAATTTACTTATTTACAAACAATAAACGATGAAAAAAGGATTTGAAGCCTGGTATTTAGTGAGCAAAAGAATTCAGATATAAAAATATTTAAAAAGAAAAAAACCATTTATCGTAATAAAGGCAAAAAAATTTAACTTGAATAATAAATAAAAATTATTTATGATATAATTATAAAAGATTTAAGTAAGATTTTGAAAAAAAAATATTTATTTCTCATATTAAAGACTAAAATTAGTTTTAAATTATTTGTAGATAAAAGGATTTGAAGCCTGGTATTTAGTGATAAACTTTAACAGCTTACCAAATTAACTAGTCATATGATTTGTTAATGAACAGAATAAAAGTGATGGGCTAGGCTCAACATACGAAACCCAATTATTCATGCGTTATTACAACATCGTCATCAAGTAGACCGGCCCAGTTATTATAAGGACCATGGCCCAACAACAAAGATCAGTCGACCTAGCTCATTGTCCGACCATCATTGGTCCCGACCTAGCTTTGTCCGACATACGATCATCTCCTTATACAATTTCTATCTGGCTATAATACGAAGTCAGGTCGACCTTAACCTACTCAGGCGACCTCGACCTACAGAGACGTACGTCGACCAAAGACTTTTCATAACCGTCTCCTACAATTTCGGAGTCAGTTACGTCCACGACTCTCTCCACGATTTTAGGGATTCTATGCAATCCCAGTACAATTCCACTTCTTATCAAAGGCTATAAATACCTCACAACATCCATCGTTTACAGGCAATGCCTTATTTGCTGTTCAATTGGTTTCAATACAGTTTATAAGCTATACACGTGATACTTACTCTCACGCCGAAGGGTCTTAGCCGGAGATCACCCCGACTAGTCGTGTGTTCATTGGTTTCAGGTCAAACGAAGCTAGGAAATCAAACCTAATTGCTAGACGTAGGTTGGTCAACATGTTCTTTACAACATCAGATAACAATAAAGGTAGAAATTAAGTAATCTTATATGCGGGTGCACTTAATAAATAGTGTATTGTTTTATATTTTTTTTTAACTATAAATAGAATTTGACAAAGGTGCACGACACCCCCACCATTAATACTACATCCGTCCCGGCCCATGGGATCTTTTGTGGGCTATTTTATTGTGTATTTGATTTGGACCCTTGAGCAATCCAATATAATCTCTCTATCTTATTTATGCAAAAATTGTCAATTTTTTATGTTTCACTTAAAATTAAAATTGTAAAATCTCAAAATGGAAAGGTTATAACACTTTTTAAATAATGACGCTCACTTATTATACACCCAACAACTACCTACTTTCTCTCTCATATTCCATTATCCACATTTAGAACACTTTAATACTCCCTTCGTTCCAGACCAAGAGTCCTACTTTCCTTTTTGGTCCGTCCCAGATAAAGAGTCCCTTTTCTTAAATGGAAAGTTTTCCATATATTTATACCCTTATCATCTCCATATATTTACAAAAAAACCATTACTATTCCTCTCACTCATTCTCTCTCCTATTAAATATTATTAACTTTTACATTCTCTCTCTTATTCCCTACCACACATTTAACTTTTACATTCTCTCTCCTATTCCCTACCACACATTTAACTTTTACATTCTCTCTCCTAAAATTTTCTACCCACTTTAAAAAAATTTCTTAAGAAGCGTGAAATCCCCCCCGAAGACCCTTGGTCTAGGACGGAGGGAGTATTATATACCCCCTCCGTCCCATTGATAACTTCATTTTTTGTCAAAACGAGTGTCCCATTAAAAGCTTCACCTTTTCTAAAATGGCAAAAAATCTTTACTATTCCACCCACTAATTCTCTCTCCTACTTTACTTTTACACTCACAACACTTTTCAAATTTACTATTCCATCCACTCATTCTCTCTCCTATTTTACTTTTATACTCACAACACTTTCTCCGCTCTCCTATTTTCCTTAATTTGCATGCCAAGCCCAAAATGATGAACTAATCAACGAAACGGAGGGAGTATTCCTTATTCATCTGCATGTTGGCGAAATTTTAAATGAAACAGAGGGATTATATGCATAAGGACTACCTATTTCCAAAGCCAAAATTTCAGGAAAAAAAAAACGTTTTTTCTGTCAGTTAGGAAAAATGTGTTTTGTTTTTCCCGTCAATGTCAGTGCCAGTGTAACGAAGTGCATGTGTAACAAAGTGCCAGTATAAAAAAGTGTCAGTGTCAGTGCTAGTTTAACAAAGTGCAAGTGTAACAAAGTGTCAGTGTAACAAAGTGTCAGTACATGTAAAACAAGTGCCAGTGCATGTATAACAAAGTGTCAGTGCCAGTTTAACAAAGCGCCAGTGTTAGTGTAACAAAGTGCCAGTGTAAAAAAGTGCCAGTGCATGTATATTAAGTGTCAGTATAAAAAGTGTCAGTATTAGTGTAACAAAGTGCCAGTGTAAAAAAGTGCCAGCGTTAGTGTTATGAAGTGCCAGTGTAAAACACGTTTTTCCTAAGCTCAGAAAAAAAACGCGTTTTTCGTAAGAACAACTCATTCCCAAATATGGCTGAAATACAAAATACTACCAAATACCCTAAATTCTGTCTCGCGTGTGTGTATATATATATATATATATATATATATATATATATATATATATATATATATATATGTATATATATATATATATATATGTATATATATATGTATGTATATATATATATATATATGTATGTATATATATATATATATATATATACATATATATTTCCTCCGTCCCACGTTCTTGTGGACCTACTTTTTGGGTGTGGAAATTAAGGAAAAGTAGGAGAGAGAAATAGGTGGAGGAGGTGTTTGTGAGTATGAAAAATTAAATAGGAGAAATAATGAGTGAGAGGAATAGTTAGGAGAGAGAATGTTGTGAGTGTAAAAGTGAAATAGGAGAGAGAATGAGTGGATGAAATAGTGAATATTCTTTGTCATTTTTGACAGTCCACACTGATGTGAGACGTCTCAAAAAGGAAAGAAATCCACACTTACGCTACGTGGGACGGAGGGAGTATATATATATATATATATATATATATTATAAATGGCACCATGCCAACTAAGCAATGAATAATAGTACTATGAATAGTTTTAAGTGGCAAATTTCCCATTTTACCCTCATATATTTATCCCTTTCCTATTTTGCCCTTAAAAAAAAAAAAATTTAGTTAAAAAAAATTAAAAAAACAAACAAACAAAAACAAAACCCGTGTCCTTGGACACGGGTATGTACTAGTACATATATGTATATACTCTCTCCGTCCCTGTCGAGTGGATACTTATTTCCTTTTTGGTCCGCTCCAGCCCAATGGAGACTATCCAAAATGGAAGGAAATCTTTACTATTTTCCCCACTCATTCTCTTTCCTATTTTACTTTTACACTCACAACACCAATCAAATCACTATTCCTCCCACTCATTCTCTCTCCTATTTAATTTTTCATACTCATAACATTTCCTTTCATTTTTTATCTCTCCTACTTTTTCTTAATCTGTGTGCCCAAATTTTTGATATCCACTCGGCTGGGACGGAAATTAAGGAAAAAGGTAACTGAAGAAAGTGTTGTGAGTGTAAAAGTAAAATAGGAGGTAGAACGAATGGAGGGAATAGTAAATTTGAAAAGTGTGGTGAGTATAAAAGTACAGATTTTTTGTCATTTTAAAAAAAGTGAAACTTTTAACGGGACACTTATTTTGGCAAAAAGTGAAGCTTTTGGACGGAGGGAGTATATAATTTGAAAGGAAAAATAAAAAGAAATACTCCCTCCGTCTCAATAAAAGCTTCACTAATTATCCAAAAGGGAGTCCCGTTAGAAGCTTCATCTTTCCTTTTTTGGCAAAGAATCTTTACTATTTCCTCCACTCATTCTTTCTCCTACATTATTTTAATACTCACAACATCATTATAATTTACTATTCCCTCCACTAATTTTCTCTCCTATTTTCAAATTACACTCACAACATTTTTTTTTCCTCACATTTTCATAACTTGCGTGCCCACCCAAAAGGGTGAAGCACTTATTATTGGGAAGGAGGGAGTATAAGAAATTCATTATACGATATTGTGGGGAGCAATGAGTGAATGGAGTGACTTACTCGCCGAGTTTATCTATCCATTGAGACCAAGTAGATTCGGCCTGTTCCTTGACATCACCGGCGGCCTCCCCAGCTTTATCTTTCACGTCTCCGGCCACTGTATTAAACACATTCTTCGCTTCCTCCATCTGATCATCATCTCCTCGACACACCGTCGCCGTCGCCAGACAAATCAACACCACCAACCCCAATCCCGCCACCCTCGTCATCTTTCTTCCACCTCCGGCAGCCATATCTAACTGCTCTTAATTTCTTCTATGTGTGAGTAAATTATGATTGTGAATTTCGTGCTTCTACGTACGGACTAAAAGGAGAAAAGCGTGTGAAGAACCGGGCAACGACCATCGCTCTTCTCTTGCCACGTCTCTCCTGAATGAAGGGCCGCGTTTCCACCGGAGTTTCTTACATTTTGTGCCGGGTTTCGCTCCCATCTAACCCCTTTACAACCGTAATACCAGTCTTCGGACTCGGCCAATAATTCGCCACAGGGTCCTAATTCACCAAGAAATAAGTTTTTTTTTTTTTTTTTAATAAAATAAATAAATAGTTACATAATTGGTATGGGTAATACTAAAATCACAAGAAAGTTACAAAATTTTGTTATGTCATGATTTTTTTTATGATTTTAATTAGAGTGTAACGTTTATACAATCGACGCAAACAATAAAATATCATCATTTTATTTTATATTTATCTTTTTTTTAAATTTCTTTTGTCGCCCTGTCATTTCTCAATTGGTATTCTTCTACTACTCCTTTATTAAATGAACTAGTTTTACTCCCGTGCAATGCACGAATCATTACATGTTATTCTAAGACAAAAATTAAAGAAATACAACAAAATGTGAAATATATTTATACGTTATGAAAAACTTCCTTAAACATTACATTATCAGTACATAGATCAGATTGGTAGGGTTTATCATCATTACAAATCAATATTTTAAGACCATCAGCTAGTTGCCACTCCAAACAAATCAAATCAAGGTACAAACTCCGACTCACTTTAAATTACAAAATAATAATTATTAATAAATAAAACTAAATAGAAATATTATTTTTTTCATCTAAAATAAATAATTTAAAAAATATACTTCTATAAAAAATTATATTATTCATATCAAAAGTAAATATTACTTTCGACTCAAAATGAATAACCAAAAAATAATACTACATTTTTTATCAAAAAAAAAATGAGCATTACTTCCTTCATCCCAATGAATATTTTAAAAATTAATACTACTTCATTCGCCTCTAAAATTAATGTTTGTAATGTTAGTGCATTCGTCTCAAAATATGACATTAAGATGACATAAATTTTTTAGACGAATAAAGTAGTATTCATTTTTTAAATGTTCATTGAGAAGAAGGAAGTCATATTCATTTTTTTTAGATAGAAAAAAATTCAACTTTTTAAGAAAAAAAATTATTTCAATTCAAAAATGAATATTACTTTCGTTCCAAAATTAATATTATTTTCTATATAAAAAAAATTGCTTCCTTTGTCTCGATGAACATTTTAAAAAAGAATACTAATTTACTTGTCTCAAAAATTAATATTCATTTTCTGAGACGAAGACACTAATATTATAAACATTAATTTTTACAAAAGAATACTACATCGTCTAAAAGAATAATTTACCATCTTCGTCCCAAAGGATATTTTATAAAATATTACTTCATTCATTTGTTTAAAAAATTAATGTCATATATTGAAACGAATGCCCTAGCATTACAAACATTAATTTTTGAGGCAAATGAAGCAGTATTATTTTTTTAAATATTCATTGGGATGAAGAAAATAATGTTCATTTTTTTGGACAAAAAATGTAGTATATTTTTTTTGTTATTCATTTTGAGTCGAAAGTAATATTTATTTTTGAAATGAAGATTGTAATTTTTTATAGAAGTATATTTTTTAAAGTATTTATTTGAGATGGAAAAAATAATATTTCTATATAGTTTTCTTTATTACTCCCTCCGTCCCACCTCAAGGTTCCACCTTTCCCTTTTGGGCCGTCCCACTTCAAGATTCCCTTCCTTAAATGGAAAGTTTTCTATATATTTATACCATTACCATCTCCATATATTTACAAAAAAACCATTCATTATACCCTTATTTATAAAGTTAACATATTTACAAAAAAATCAATTATTAACTTACTATTCCTCCCACTCATTCTCTCTCCTATTAAATATTTTTAACTTTTACATTTTCTCTCCTATTTTCTACCACACATTTAACTTTTATATTCTCTCTCCTCAAATTTTCTATCCACTTTAAAAAAAAATCTTAAAAAACGTGTAAACCTCAAGGTGGAACCTTGAGGTGGGACGGAGGGAGTAATAATTATTATTTTGTAATTTAAAGCGAGACGGAGATTATTGTTTGTAATGGAACATTACTACTCTACAATACAATACAATGCAAGTCCATGAAATAGTTTCCACTTCCACGTAGCTGTCTTTCTTGAAAAACTACCTCACTTTAGCACACTCATTTGAATATTAATACAAATGCAATCGGTTGAGCCCATTTAAAAAACTGCCTCACTTTAATCGGTTGAGCTCATTTGAAAAACTGTCTCACTTTAAATATTTTTAATCGGTTAAACGCATTTTAAAAACTGTCTCACTTTAACTCACACACACAATCGGTAACACACCCACCATAGAACTCATCGGTTGAGTCCACGACATTGTCGATATTTTTAATCGGTTGAGCCCATTACTAAAGTATTTATTTTTAAAAATGTTCATTGGGATGAAGAAAGTACTGCTTTTTTTTTTTGGACAAAAAATGTAGTATTATTTTTTGGTTATTCATTTTGAGTCGAAAGTAATATTTATTTTTTAAATGAAGATTGTAATTTTTTATAGAATTCTATTTTTCAAAGTATTTATTTGAGATGAAAAAATAATATTTCTATTTAATTTTCTTTATTAATAATTATTACTTTGTAATTTAAAGTGAGACGGAGTTTGTAGCTTTAAATTGGTTTTAATCGGTTGTGGGCTTGTGAATATGGTTGACCGATCGTGACCTTCACCGATTTGGTCAACCGGTTGGCTCTTCATATTTAAAATATAAATGAATGGATAAAACAAAGACAGCTTGTTCTAAATTACATGTGTTTGTCAATGGATCAAACCACTTGTCATTTTTTTAGCAATATATAACAAATGGACTACATTTTCAGTAAAAATGTTTTCAATGCAAGAACAATTATACCCATATACGCAGAAGGGCAATTATACCCTTATCAGTTATGTGGCCAGAAATGATAGTCCCCTTTACCGATTTGGGTCAATCGGTTGGCGTGTGACTCTTGGGCCTTTACCGATTTGGGTCAACCGGTTACTATTTGTGCATATTGGGATTTAAAGTTGAATTTGATACTATTTGTGCAACTGAATGAATGGTTATGTAACCGATTAAATATTCATTGGGATGAACAAATTAATGTTCATTTTTTTGGACAAAAAATATTGTACTCTCTCCGTCCCACCTTTAGGTTTCACTTTTCCCTTTTGGGCCGTCCCACCTCAAGGTTCCCTTCTTTAAATGGAAAGTTTTCCATATATTTATATCCTTATCATCTACATATATTTACAAAAAAAATCATTCATTACACCCTTATAAAGGTAACATATTTACAAAAAAACCAATCATTAACTTACTATTTCTCCCACTCATTCTCTCTCCTATTAAATATTTTTAACTTTTACATTCTCTCTCCTATTCCCTACCACACATTTAACTTTTACATTCTCTCTCCTCAAATTTTCTATCCACTTTAAAAAAAATTCTTAAAAATCGTGTAAACCCCAAGGTGGAACCTTGAGGTGGGACGGAGGGAGTATTGTTTTTTGGTTATTCATCTTGAGTCGAAAGTAATATTTATTTTTGAAATGAAGATTATAATTTTTTAAAGTATTTATTTGAGATAGAAAAAATAATATTTTTATTTAGTTTTCTTTATTAATAATTATTCAAATTGAAATAAATCTCAAACGGTCATAGGCGTTGCACTTGGGCTTGACCGATCCAAAGCATCACTTAGTGGACTGGACCGTTCACCGTTGCCTCAATGAGGTCCTTGACCGTTCCAAACCTTCCTTTTATTATTGCCTTGTCTGACCATTTCAAACCTTCATTTTATTATTGCCTTGTCTGACCGTTGACTTATCTTGAGGACCTTGACCGATTCTTGCGTTGGACCTTGACCGATCCTTGCCTTGCTTGCCTTGACTGATCCTTGAAAAAAAAAAACGGTTAACCGGTTAACCGGCAAACCGTTCTAACCGGTAAACCATAAAACCGTAACGCGGTTCACGGTTACCTAACGTCAAATTTCAAACCAACGTCAAATTTCAAAGGAAGAAAATTTTAGACGTGGCCGGTTTGGTTAACCGGCGGTTCACGGTTACCTAACCCGGCGGTTTCAAACCTTCCAAAATACCAACCGGAACCGACTCGGTTAACCACTTTAACCGATTACGATATACCGGTTATACCGGTTTTAACCGTTTTTAATTTTTTTTTCTCTTTCAAATTAGGTTTTAAAAATAAATTTTTAACAAAATTATTTTTTGAAAAAATCCAAGGCCGGCCAATTCTAGCAATGCCACGGCCGAATGATTATGCTAACCTTGGCCAAGGCCTCATTATATAGCAAGGCAAGGCAATTTCACTTTCTTTTTCTATCGATGTGGGAATTGAGATATCCCTCATTCTCCGCCTGCGTACACGGGCTTTTTCCTGCGTGTGAACAACACGTGCCAATTTATCTCCCACTCAAAGCATGCCATAAAGAATTTCCATAATATATATTCAATTTTGTCACGCTTGGAAATTACTATATTACACTCGGCGAATGAGCGCCAAAACAAAGACTTCTTTGCTTTTATATATATATATATATATAGATATAGATATATAGATGTCCACATTTCATTTAGAAGATATTATGAAAATGTTCCCTGAATAATTAAATACTAGTATAATTATTACTCCCTCCGTTCCAGATCAAGGGTTCATCTTTCTCTTTTGGGACGTCCCAGATCAAGAGTTCATTTTCAAAAAAGACAAGTTTTTGAATATATTAATACCCTTATCATCTTCATATATTTACAAAAAAACCATTCATTATATCCTTATACATTCTCTCTCCTATTTCCTACCACACATTTAACTACTATTCCTCCCACTCATTCTCTCTCCTATTAAATATTTTTAACTTTTACATTCTCTCTCCTATTCCCTACCACACATTTAACTTTTACATTATCTCTCATATTTCCTACCACACATTTAATTACTATTTCCTATCTCACATTTAACTTTTATTCATTTTTTAAAAAATTTCTTAAGAAGCGTGAAATCCCCCCCATATACCCTTGGTGTGGGACGGAGGGAGTATTGTTTTTCACGTTCTAAATACTTGGTTATGCAAGTATAAAGTGATTCGTGATTTTTTATTTTTTAGTTTTTTTGTAAAAATATCATTTAGTAACAAAGTTTTTCACAAAAGGATATTCATTTGGAAAAAAAAAAAAAAACTCTTAAAAATGAGCATTTATTTAAGTACTAAGGGAGTACTTAAATGCCTAAAATTTCTTAATTAATTACTATACTTTACTCCCTCCGTCCGCCTAGTAAGTTCACACTTACTTACTGTTTACACGTTAATTAAGGAGGGAGTATTATATTGAAAGTGTTGTGAGTGTGAAAATAAAATAGGAGAGAGAATGAGTGGAGGGAATAGTAAATTATAATGGTTTGTGAGTATTAAAATAATGTAGGAGAGAGAATGAGTGGAGAGAATAGTGATTTAAGGTTTCCTTTTTAGGAAAGAAACAAAGTGTGAACTTTGTAAACGGACGCCCAAAATAGAAAGTGTGAACTTTGTAAGCGGACGGAGGGAGTATATAGTATACTCCCTCCGTCCCACCCGAATTTGGACAAATTTCCTTTTTGGGCGTCCCATCCGAATTTGGACAACCCAAAAAGGAAAGTTTATAATAATAAAAAAATGGGCATACCCCACTCACTCATTAACTCCACTCATTCTCCACCATACAATTTATTCAACCAGCCACTATTAACTCCACTCATTCTCTCTCTTCATTTTCTACCACACATTTTTATTATCATCTTATTGTTATTTCTTAATCTCCGTGTAAAGTAACTTTGTCCAAATTCGGGTGGGACGGAGGGAGTACTCCCTCCGTCCCAATAGAAGCTGCCCGTTTTTTGCCCTGCACGCAAATTAATAAAATGGGTGGGAAGAAAAAATGTTGTGAGAGTAATTTGAAAATAGGAGAGAGAATGAGTGGAGGGAATAGTAAATTATAATGGTGTTGTGAGTATTAAAATAATGTAGGAGAGAGATTAAGTGGAGGGAATAGTAAAGATTCCTTTGCCAAAAAAGAAAAGTGAAAGTTATTAACGGGACACTCAAAATGGCAAAATGGGAAGCTACTATCGGGACAGAGGGAGTATATGATAGCCTAACCCACTAGTTATACTCGAATACTTGATTTGTGAGCCTCATTTGCAAACCGATTCCACTTATCACACTCACTCATTTTCTCACTCACCATACTTTTTAATATATTCCGTGAACTCTTTTTCTTAATTTCCGCTTCAGAACAAAAGTGTGCAAGTTATTAAAGAATGGAGTATATTTTATTCTGACGATGAACCAATGCTCCTACCATCTTGGCATCTTGCTGCTCAGAGGCAGCGAGCTGGGATATGGATCCACCCATCACTTCTCCCGAGTTAGGCTAAATTGAAAAATATGTGGGACCAACCGTCTTCTTCTTGACTGCACATGTCTGGAAAGGGTTGCCAATATTAAATGTGCAATATGTGAAGTATGTCAAACACATTTTCATCTCGACCACACAACTATGGAAAAGAACATGTGGCTCCATCTGACCCACTCGCAGCGTTCCAAATTTTATTTCACACTGTACACAAAACCGATACAGTACCATAAGTAATGTAGACCAATGATTGACACACAAAACCAGACATGGTCTACCATTTACACTGCAAATGAAGGTGACTGCATTACAGAAAATTGGCACTGACCTTAAATATGACTTTCAAGTACAAAATTTATTTTGTTAGCGAACAAGAAAATATCTGTCTATATGGACTTCTCATCTATGGAACACTGAAGAAGACAATCACAAATCTTGTGTTCTATGTTGTATACTCGGCGTTTATCTTCACATAATCATAACTCAGATCACAGCCCCATGCTCGTCCACTGCCTGCCCCATCACCTGCTCGGCAAATCATAATCAATCAGATCAATTAACTAAGCTTGAAAACATTCATCCATTGACGGGAGGGAAAGAGAGAGAGAGAGAAGTCAGACATCCACATTTTTCTTGTTTTGTTTCTTCTTCAAGCGGAGAGGTTAAATATTGACTACATTAATAAAATCTCATAGTTCTTGCACGGCAGATAAAAGAGAAAAGACAGATTATTTATGCATACCAATGGAGATTTGAATTTTAACTGTGCCATGAGTCTCACCAGCCTTTCTCAGATAATTACTAGCTGAAGACCTGCAAGTCTCAGAATTATTAGATTGTGAAGAAAGGAAATATGGAATAAACAATAATGACTTCCTCCAAGCAATTTAAGAATTGACTTTTTTGTCATCATCATTAAGTTTGCACAAATAAGTTTGAACCAAGAACAGTCGCTTTGGTACAGAGGTAGTGGTACTTTTGCTATAACCAAATTGAGCCTAAGAAAGTGGCATTTAACCAATTTCAACTAAATTATTACTCTCTCCGTCCCACAATAAATGTATATTAGACTTGTCAACGTTTTTAAGGAATGTGTTCTAAATGTTTGTACATCACTTGTAGTAAAGTAAAATTGCATTAAGACTAATTCCTTGTTTAGAAACGTAGCATTTACTTTGGGACGAACCAAAACGCAAAATGCGACATTTATTATGGGGCGGAGGGAGTATAAAAAAAGAATAACCTTTACCTATCAAATGGAAGTGGTTGTCCACCATCCATGAGAAGAATATCTCCAAGTGATATTCGAAGCTTGTTTGAATCAAACGGAATTCCTGCATAGCCAGCAGCACAAGCAATGCGCCCCCAGTTTGGATCTCTTCCATATATGGCAGCCTAATAGAAAATTCATTTAAAGAAAAGGATCAGCAAAACTGAAAAATTCACGTTGAGTTACAACGTAAAGAAGTTCGATTATGAGATCATGCCTTGGTAAGTGAAGAAGATGCTACTGAGCGTGCAATCTGGGCTGCTTCAGATTCTTCACCTGCACCAGTTACAGTGACCTAGACATTTGATTTGAAAATAGTATGTTAAAATAATATATAGCCACTTTCCTGTCACTTTATACACACACACACACACACATATAAAGGTGTTTTTGTGACTCGATTTAGCAGTTACCAGCTCTATGTCAATTCTTACTCATAAAAGAAGAATTAGGATTGTACTCCCTTCGTCCCAAAATGAATGTCCAAAAAGAATCAAATTTGCTCTTGACCAAGAGCAAATTTGAAATAAAAAATAGGCATTCATTTTGGGGCGGAGGTAGTAAAACATAAGATATCGAAGTAGGCAAAAAATATAAAACATGTGACTGAACTATGTTACACTAAATAATAATTGTTGTTCTTAAGCTGCAGACCTCAATCAAGCAAGTAGCTCCTTCTCCATCCCAAGCTATTGATTTTGCAAGGCCTTGCATTACCTGGGAAAAAAAAATCTTCTAAGATTTCAGCTTCAAACTTCTTCATGCACACTATTGTATATACAATCCTCCAAGAAAAGAAGCTAAAAGTATAAAGTGAGGCATTTACACGAACGGTGAAGCCAATATATGGCCAAGGGGACCCACATCCCCTCCCCCACAGCTATTGTAAAAATTGCACTACCGGGTATAGTAATTTCGAGTACTTTCTTGGGAGATTGTTTAACTTGGCCTCCATTGTATTTTTAGCTCCTTCTCCATCCCATGCTATTTATTATGTATTGGGGTGAATAACTCTCTCTTCCCTATCTTCCTCTTATTCTATTTTGTTTCGTTGCATACTCGAAATGACTTTGAAATTTAAAATTTCTATTGTGCACATAGAAAATTTTCTTATTTGACACTTTAATTTTGATGAAATATATGAATCTTACATGTATCATTAGAATATTATTTTTTGCCAATACCACCCCCCCCCCCCCCCGGCACTAAATCATGGCTTCGCCACTGAGCCAAGTGCACCCTATCATCCAGAATAATATTCAACCACTTGCCAGGGTATATACAACCACAAGAGGAGTACATGAACCAGGAAAAGGACAACTGTCTTATGTGAGGGGAAATTATCACAAGCATTGACTTTTATTATCATACTGAGAAAATTTAAAATAAGAAAAAGTTCGGTAGCAAATAGGAAACAGGAGATTTGCAAAATTTATGTGGAGGCAATGGGCAAACTGACTTCCTAAAGTGACTACAGTGGATCAATGAAAGTAAAAAGGCAGTCAAACATACAGCATCAAGGCATGCTTGCAGTTGTTTCGCCTCATAACTTGTCAAAGAAGAAATCATGTTTGATCCAGATAATCCACTAGCCAAAGCAATGACAGCATCATTGGTGCTGGTATCTCCATCTACCTGCAAAAAAGTTCTATCGGGATCAGTTTCAAAATCTACACCAAGTCACGGAGGTCTATAAAACCTTTTGCGAGTACCAAATTATGCAGAGAAACACGAGATCACAAAACAGGATTTAAGATGGATCCTTTTAAAAGGTTATACAATTAGATACATAGGGGCTTTTTTATTAGTGTTGAATAAATGTCTGAATGGGTCTGGACAATCTAGAGACGGCTTTTAAAACAATTGTATTATAATAAATAATATTTTATGAGGTTCCTGGAAATATCACAGCCTCATTCTCCCTCACGAATTTTGAATTGATAACACCATTCTTGACATAATTATCAATATATCGTGTATGTATTCAAGTAGGCAGAAGTGGAACAAAGTAGTGTTACACAATCAAAGAAATAAGACCTTCATGTCTCCAAAATAAATATTATAAGTTAAAAAAAAATCATTCGGAATATAACAGTTAGACCTAAACCCAAATTACTACTTAGTTTAGGCAGCTGTTTACAGTCAAATGAGGTCTAGGGTCAGTAAACTTCATGATGGGACAAATTGATAAAAGGACCCAAGCCTGTAGAAACAGATTAGACAGATGAGATAAACTACTCACTGTAATTTGGTTGAAACTTCGGTCTACAGCAACCCGTACCATCTTTCTCCAAACATCACTGGCAACCAGAGCATCAGTTGTTATAACCTGGAATATTAGAATTGAAGAAAGGAGTAAGATACGTAGTTCATGGGGGCAGAGTGGCATTTCAAGGAGGGACATACACCAAGCATTGTCGCCATATTTGGGTGGATCATCCCCGAACCTTTTGCCATTCCCCCAACTTTTATAAGAGTCCCTCCAACCTGCACCAACCAACTCCAGAGATTAGCAATGCAATAGAACTTGAAAAAAATAATTTCCTTGTGCATTGATAATAAGTAAAAAAAGAAAGGAGAGAAAAGGGGGGTTTTAAATTTTGCCCAAGTACTTAGGAGAAGATGGACTATTAATTGATAATAGTAAAGACAATCAAGACTAGTCTTTTAACTTTTCCAGTTCTAAATCATGTTTAGCTCAAGAACTCATAATGAAAAAAGTCCATAATGTCAAGAAAACAAACAGATCTTGAACCTTATTTGTTGGTCCAAATGTATGATAAAACAATCATGTACACACACACACAAACATACATATATGATAATAACATTAGATATGTCCATGCAGCGAGCAAAACCAGGCTCGTAGATAACTATAATATTCAATGTATAAGTTCTCCTTGGAAGTCCATAAGTGGCAAAATCCATGAACGATGTTGCTTAGACTGATGCATTAGAAACGCCATACTCTGTTCTAAGAAAAGAAGAAATTTACAGAATGTCTCCTAGCTAAAACAACATGGAAACTATTTTTGGAAGGAGACAATGGCAGTTAGTTATGTAGTTACAAACCCCTAAAGTGTCATCCTCGTTTGTCTGCATGAACTGTCATTACCTGAGAGAGACAGATAATAGCAAAAGGAGTACAGACTATGAGTCTACCAGAGAGATACAATCATACGACGTCATGATCTACGTCTACCGGAGTAAGAAAGAATGAGGGGTGACCTCTAACTGTTGGTATATTACCCAAATTTTGCATTTTTGCCTTAATTTCTAAGTTTTTACCAACTTTCTTGTTTATGGTTTTAATGGATGATGAATTTTGTGTTAATGTCAAATGTCTACATCATATATTATTGTCATCCACCATTATATTTTTTTCCCTATCTTGATGCTTGCTTTTCTCACCTTTTTCCACTTCGGTTCTCGCCTCGCTTTTCAGTCACCCTAGACACCTCTCGCACGCCTTTGACAACTATGAGGGGCATTAATCTTGGAACGGAGGGAGCATACAAATCATTAATATAGCTGACAATGTACCATGCACATAAAATGAATAAGCTTGTAATATTGAACACACCTCAGACTCAATTGCCACACTCTTGCTCACAAGATCGGTGGTCGTTATTGCAACAGCAGCAGAATCTCCCCTGCAATACCACATATGAGATTCAATAATGCTTAACTGGGTCAGAATTATAAATGATATACATAAATTCTGAAGCTGAAAGACTTCAACGAAAAACATTGGGTTCATAATGAGCATGACAAATATAAAACTGAAGTTGGTTTCTACATGAAGATGCATTTCAGATTGCAGAACGAAGAGTTAACTAAGGCAGAAAGGATAATTACCCCTCGGCACTTGATGATAGTAAATTAACCAATTTTGGAAGTGAACTAAGAAGAGCCTCCTGCATATTAAATTACACCACAACATATGAATGGCACATCATAATGGAAGTATCAGGCCCCATAAGAGACTAAAGGAAGCTCAGAGAAAGAAAACACGTAGAGAGGCTGTCCATGGCCCCACTAAAATGTATGGACCTTTCTATGATTTCAGGAATTTATACATGATATGTTATTTCCTCTCCATATCTTACCTTTTTTATACGCTGACCAATTACCCCAGTTGACTCTATCAAAATTTCCTCCGGCTTGAGTTGGAGTAACTGCAAATAACGGAAGATCAGGTAAAGTACTTGAACTCCTTTAAAACCACAGGTGAGATCATGCAAAAGTTCTCATACCTCAGCTATGGCGTTTGAACATTCTAGCACATCTTGGTAGCCTGCACTCCCCTGAAATTATATCAAGGTTACTTAGCAACATAACACTTCGGATCTTTACGAACAGACGGAAGATATCGTAATTTCGCAATAATATCCTAACTTGGCTTCAAGAACTTATAAAGGAGTATGAAACAGATTCTTTGTTTATGTGATGTTAGTATGACAGGAAATGAACCATAGAAGAGCTCATAATACTCCCAGAAAAGAACCTCTCTTGGTGAAATACACAACTATTGCTAGTCTCAGAAATAACTCACGGTTGCTGCATTTGCCTGACCAGCATTTATTAGTACTGCGCGAGCCTGAAAAAAAAAAGATTTATAGTTGGACTTAATGGAAGATAAATTAAATATACAACACCAACGCAGCGCCACATATGCGATTTTGGACAAAGAAGACAGAAAAACTAGCTATCTAATTTGTAGCTTCCTCCATGCTTGGTCCTCAAAGTAAACTCATCCACTTCAACAAACAAAAATTTGTGTTTTTAAGTTGACGTATTATATTGAGCATTTTTCCCGTGCTTATTTTCACCTACATTTAGTGAAGCTAAATCTGTAGTAAACAGCACTTTGATTTTTCAGTAAGTAATGAGGCTGATTGCCAGCTAACATCCCAGAAAGGGAATAGGAAAGAGTGTAACATACTGCTTATTCTTACAGTTCCACTCACAGATAACAGCAAACTGTGGACAAGCATACACAAACATCATCAGCTGTCTTTCATTGGTCATGAAATGTGACTACTATAGCCATCACCACTAACATTCTCAGTACTGAAAAGTTGGGAGTAGTCAGATGAAATGTACATTAGAGAGCTAAAGGCAGTATCGGCACAAAAATCTGCCTTCTAGCCACTTGACGTCCCTCATGTACTTAAACAAAGAATAGCGATCCAATTTGGAAGTTGGGGAAAATGATAGAATGACACCGACTGAACCTTAAAGAACAAGCATCTCATGACTAGCAGTGACAAATAATGGGCATTCATTGATTCAGCTTCGATATATGAAGTGTTCATACTAGAGAAGCTTAGATCATCGAGAACATTATTTAAGCAACTTACCGTTGTTGAATTGTGTAATACATGTTTACAATATATTACTGGTGCAGCTGCAACTACGTTTTTAGTAAAAGCCCCTGAAAATAGCAACATGAAAAATGTTAAATTTGTCCTAAATGCAACATTTTTCAAGCCGTGAAGTAAAAAAGAGTTAAGGTGATACAACCAATATCTATACATGAAGAAAAACAGAACCTATCACGATAATGAAAGGAAGCAGTAAAAAACGATCTAACCTGCAGCAATTGCCTCCACATCACAGGTGATGAGTGCAAGATCAGGCTTTTCTCCTTTCGCACGCAATCCACCATACATACCCGCAGCTCTGAATCCCTTTGCGGCAGTAACTCCACCAGGAATCTACACGGTTAAAGAGCTTAGACTGGATTCAACTTGTAAAACAGACTAGAGCATATATTTGACAGTGCAAAATGATACAGAAATTGGCTTTTCTGCTTTTCTAGTAAAAATGAACATTGTTAATGATTATTATCACAAAAGTTGCAAACAACCACGTGGTTTATTCCACCAACGGAAAAGCCTTCCGCTTCTTCCTCTCATTTGTCAAAAATTTCGTTTATAAAGTAAGAATAAAACAAATTTTGATACATGATAAACTGTTCCTGATTTTTTATAAACGGATTGAAACAAAAAAACAACAGTTTGCTGTGTTCATAAAAGAAAGTAGTTTAATTATGACATAGATGACTAACATATCATTCTAGAGTTCATGTCTGCTTCCAAGCAACTACTCCAGGAACTGGGATTCTCTTGACCAATGTAGGTGTATGCATGTATGTTTCACATAATTATAGAGTCATCACCTGATTCCATGGCCCGTCTGGCAAAAGTATTGGAGCAGCTGGAATGTAATTTGAAGCCTCCAATGCGGTCGATGACATGGCAAGAACCTTAAAAGCTCTTTTGGAAGGATAAGATGAGCCAAGAATCTGCAGAAAGCATTTCTGTTTATAACACTAAATAGAATGACTGTAAAGTCAACGTGTCCATACATATGGTTGGTTTTATAGAAAAGGCTAACAAAACAAAATAGAAAGTCAAAAATAATGTAACTTTACTTTCAATTGAGTTGACAAAAACCTGACTGACTCTAGCCAATGGGAATTTTTTGTCCAGAGAAGTAAAAGATCAGATACAGAAACAAGAAAATTTAAATAAAACATAAATACCCTATTCTATCATTTCTTCTTTCTTGTCTTTATTGATTTCTGCAAACAGGTCCTAGCTTCGGGTTAACATAGATATGAAACAAGAACGAAAGTGAACAAGAATAAGGTAGTACTTCCACGATGCTCACTTTTTTCATCATGGGTCATACGGTTTCAGCCTTTTTGTGCTGTACTACAGGGGCAAGGCTGCGTACATCTGACTCCCCCTTACCCCACCGTAGGTGGGAGCCTTTTAGGCACTGGGTAATGTTGTTGTATTAAATGACTTAATCTGGGTAATCTCTATTTTTCTTATTCTGAGTAGAAACATGTAATTAGGCCTACGATTCATATCTTGATAAATGAATACTGGTATTCCTATAAGGCGGGACTGATTTCAAAGGAGACATAAATGTTTTCATCATTCTTTTCTCATGAAAAATACACCAAGGATTTATCCTTGCCTGTCCCAAGTCAGGATAAAGGGTGAGGGTTGCGGTAGGCTTGTGACAGCCAGCGTAAAAATTTTGTCACATTATCATGACATGAATCGAAATATGAATATCGTTGGGGCGTTTCCTCAGCAGCGACGCGCTACACTTCAAAGACCTGGGTGTAGTGATAAGTATGCAAAGGTTGCTAGGTAGTCGCCCGGAAGCGACGCGCCATCTCTTCGCCCAGGGGTGGTGTCAAATATGCAAGGGTTCCAGCATTGCGGACGAGTGCGGGTAAAGAAGCTAGTACATGGTAGGTGTAAGGGTAGTGGGATGCACTTTGGAACTTGGAATATTGGATCCTTGACAGGGAGATCAGCAGAGGTGGTGGAAGTTATGAGGAGGAGGAAGATTCACATAATGTGTCTATAGGAAACTAAGTGGGTTGGAGAGAAAGCAAAAGAAATATCACCTTGGGGTTGTAAGCTTTGGTACTCAGGAAAGAATAAGGGTAGAAATGGAGTGGGTATCATTATTGATAAGGAGTACTCCCTCCGTCCCACGATAATATATAAAATTTCCTTTTTGGACGTCCCACAATAATATATAACTTTCCTAAAATGGAAAGGAATCTTTACTATTCCCTCCACTCATTCTCTCTCCTACATTATTTTAATACTCACATCACCATTATAATTTACTATTCTCTCCACTCATTCTCTCTCCTATTTTATTTTCACACTCACAACACTTTCAATATAATACTTCCTCCTTAATTTCCGTGCATTGGCAAAAGTCTATATAAAGATGGGACGGAGGGAGTATATTAATGATGTGGTGGAAGTGTACAGGAAGAGTGATCGAATTATGGGCATTAAACTGGTGATACGTGATGAAATTATAACTATTATTTCCGCCTATGCACCACAAGTAGGGTTGGATGCATCTATTAAACAAGTGTTCTGGGAAGATTTGGAGGAAGTGGTGCAACGAGTACCTAGTGGTGAGAAATTAGTGATTGGTGGTGATCTGAACGGGCATGTGGGGTCTAGTCGACATGGCTTTGAGAGCATACATGGAGGTTTTGATTTTGGGAAGAGGAATGAAACAGGAAATAGTATCCTGGACTTTGCGTTGGCATATGACTTGAGTATAATGAACACTTGGTTCAAGAAGAGAGAATCTCACTTGGTGTCCTATAGGAGTGGAGGTAATGCGAGTCAGATTGACTTTTTCTTAGTAAGAAATGCTTGTAGAAAGAGTTATACAGATTGCAAGGGTATTCCGGGTGAGAGCACAGTAACTCAAACATAGACTGGTGGTACTTGATTTTCGAAGTAAGAGAATTTCGAGGAGGAGAAAACCACAGGTAGACCCTAGAATCAAGTGGTGGAGACTTCAAGGGGAGAATCAACAGAAATTTGTAGCTAAGATGGTCGATACCGGTATTTGGTCGGATAATATGGAGGATATGGATATAGATTCGACTTGGACTAAGATGAAACATACCATAAAGGAGGTGGCGAAAGAAGTCCTTGGAGAATCAAGAGGAAACGGGCCACCAAGTAAGGACACATCATGGTGGAACGAGGAAGTAAAACAAACAATAAAGGGTAAGCGAGAATGCTACAAATTATTGGGGAAATGTAGGAGCGACGAGAACTATGAGAAGTATAAAGCAGGTTAGTTGAAGAGGAAGAGTGCCACAGCATTTCTATGTGATCGTGGCATGCCCAATAGATTAAAGGGAAAATTCTACCGCACGGCAATTAGGCCGGCATTGCTTTACGGCACCGAATGTTGGGCCGTGAAACCGAGTCACGTGTATAAGATGAATGTGGCGGAGATGCGTATGCTTCGATGGATGTGCGGTCATATAAGAAAGGATCGATTGGAGAATGAGGTGATCAGAGGTAAAGTAGGAGTTGCGCCCATTAAGGATAAAATGAGGGAAAATCGTCTGAGGTGGTTTGGACATGTGAGAAGGAGACCGAGTGATGCACCGGTTAGGAGGCCGGAACAGTGGAGAAATGATAAAATGGCGAGGGGTAGGGGAAGACCCAAACAAACTTGGATTAGAGTGATTGAAAATGATATGAGTTTACTCGGAGTGGATGAAAGTATGGTGTTGAAGAGGCCGGAGTGGAGGGCAAAAATCCATATGGGGGGCTGATTGTTTTTTTTATTTTTTTTTATTATTATTATTATTATTATTATTTATTTTATTACTTTTTTATTTTACTTTAATTTAATTTTAATTAATTAATTAATTTATTTATTTATTTCCAACAACCTTTTCACAGACATATGATGATTCATGTTAGCCGACCCCAAATTATTTTGGGACTAAGGCTTTGTTGTTGTTGTAGTTGGGTATCCAAGAAATCAGAGAAGACTGAAAGAGAATCACACAAATATAAAGGAAATAACTGAATGATTGTAACATACTCCCTCCGTCCCGTCCGACTTAGGACGTTTTGCCATTTTGGGCGTCCCACCCGACTTAGGACGGCCCAAAATGGAAAGTTTATATTACTTTTATATTAAATGGGACCCACTTGTCATACTCACAACAATAATCCCATCACTATTTATCCCACTCATTCTCTCTCCTATTTAATTTTTCACACTCACAACACATCCTCCACTCATTCTCTCTCCTAATATTATAATAGTATTCCTTAATCTCCGTGTCGGGAGTGAATGTCCTAAGTCGGACGGGACGGAGGGAGTATAGTTCAAGCTCAACCATATTTCAACTCAACTGATCCACCATAACTTCTGTGGTTTATACTATCATCCTATCTAGTTCATAACTCACCTTTGTCCCAATTACTTGGATTAGCTCATGTGCATACTCTTAACCACTTTGTTTGTTCCAGTGCAAAACCATTAGATCCGCAATAACTTGTATTCCTCTTAATTATTGTCATCTAATCTTACTGCTATCATAGTTTTTTATGATGATATTATCACAATACTTAACTGATGGTTTACTTAGTACTCCACATCACAGCAACTTTCTCTTACTTCATCTGCAATTAAGGCTACTTTGATGTCTTAAGAAAGTTCTTATACAAAGTTTCTTGAATAATGTTGTTCACATGTTTTTTTTTAGAGCCTAAACAATGTATGCTTAGCATGCATCTTCACTTCATCGAACTTGATTTTGTTCTACAAACATCACAATCTTCCCCTGTCTCCTCCCCTCCAAATTTATTATCAATCAATCCTAAACAGCTATTTTGATCCTATGAAGCAATATTCAATTATCTAACCAAACTATGTTTCCATTGCTACTGTCCATGCACCAGAAACAAAAAAAAAAAGTTGCTTGTTGGCTCACTTAGTAGTAATGACTCATATCCTCGACCGTCATTGAGACTTTGCCCCAACCGAAGCGTTAAGTACACAATACTCTCAATAGCAATTGCTTGCTAGTTGACAACTATACACACAGATTGTCGTAAAAGCATGCCTGTCCAATTTATGACAAAAACATGGGTGAGACGGGCGCCCCACCCACTCGCACAGGTCCGCCCCGCCCAAGCCTCCTTGACTCGCGCGCCCAACGTCCGCCACGTGTGCCTTTTAACAAGCAAAAAGGTTGAGTTGTTCGTCGCCTGAAATGTAACACTTACTATAAAGAAATGTTACTATAAAGAAATGTTACAGATGGAATTCTGAAATGTAACAGTTTTTATTATAAAATGTAACGGTAGTTTTGCAGAAAGTCTTAAATAGTTTGATTGTTTTTTTTTTTTTTGAGAAAGTAACAATTGAAATGTGACATACTATATATATGAGTATGATTTGTTCTACAAATGAATGTAACATATTTTGTAAAGTAAATATTACCTTTTTGGCTTTTTTTTTCTTTTAAAAAAAAAAGCAAGAATTTTCCACAAATGAATGTACTGTTTTATTATAAATGTAACAGTAGTTTTGCAGATAATTTAAAATAATTTTATTATTTTATTTTTAAAGAAAATAAGAATTGAAATGCAACAAATTATATACATGAGTATAAATTGTTATACAAATGAATGTAACAATTTTTTTAGAGAAAATGTTACATTTCAATCTTATTTTAACCTTAATATTTTTTCTGCAAAATTGTGGTTACATTTCAGAATAAAACTGCTACATTTCAGTATAATTTTTTTTTTACATTTTAGAATAAAAGTTGTGACATTTCAGAAAAGAAAAATGTTACATTCCTTTATATTAAGTGTTACATTTGTTGGCGAGGAAAAAATTGCGGGAAAAAACGGGCAGGTCGGCGGACAGGAGACCCGTCTCACAGGAGACCACCTCCCAATTTATTTATTTAATTTTGGGTTCAGAAGCATGCCCATCCAATAGCTGATTCTTTCTGCCTTGCGAATAGACTCTGAACCATGTCGACAAGAGACATTCAATTGAAGTCAGAGTATAACCCCCCACCCACCCCGAACATGGACAATATCTAGAGCATCAGAGAGCTACCTGATTAAATAACTTCTCCTAACATTTTAAATTTTAGTGGATTGCAGATCATTTTACTGCTTTTTTGCCTATCCGCCTATCCCTCATACTGATCTTCAAAGATTCAAACTTTGCTTCCTGCTAATACCTTAGCCAAACTTCTAAAAAATCAAAGTAAAAAGGTTCCTAAAATGGAGGCTCTCAGTTATATTCTATCACTTGTTCGAGGGCGAGTTTCAATCTTTTTCACGCAATAAATTCAAACCCAATTTCAGTTTTTCAGTTTCAGTGGCAGCATTGTACTCGGGTTGAATGGTACTAAAACTGAGTGCAGCATTTCGTCGAGCACTTTCCAGGCAACCAAACCGTAATATAGAAAACAGAAAGCTTTTCGAACTGGTTGGGAGGAGTTGAGACGTACCTTGTGGCAATTATGTTCAGGAAATTGGATTGAGAAGTACTGAGGAACGCATATTGACATTGCGTTGGGGGAAAAGCGTACGGAGCTGTCAAAATACTTAGGGTTTTCTGTTTTAGCAAATTGGCTGACAAGCTATGCTGGTGTGGTGTTTGACAAAGAATGGAGCAAGTATATTATAAGCAGAAAGAGTAGTGCTATTTTTGTCAGCAAATTGCGACAGAATCTCACAGCAAATTGATTCAGAATCTCATACATAATTAAAAGTGGGACCCACTTGAAAAAAAACGTAACACTTCCTGTGCCTCTAAATAAATATGCTTCCAATGTCCGATAAATATCCATTTTTTTTTCTCAAATTTGCTCTTGATCTAATTAAATGAATGGCGAATTTAGTTGATCTAATTAAATGAATGGCGAATTTAGAAAGAGATAGGGGGAGGTACTAAAAAGATGTTTGGCAAATTAAGAAAGAGACAGGGGAAGGAACTAAAAAGATGTTCAGAATTTTTCTCTAGTACAACAAACCAACCAAGTTTTTTTGTTTTTTTTTACGACAACCCACGCCAGAAGGGGAGTAGAGGAATCAAACCCAGACACTCACCGAGAGTGAATTAAATGTAGATGTAGAAGTAGAACAAAAGAAGAAAATTTAAGTGATTCATCAGCCATTATTTATCAATCCTTCTTTGTCTGTCAAAAGAATACAATGGGGTTCATAGAGGGCAAGGAAGAAAAAAAGGTTAAACCCCTATATAAACTGGAAGCCGCAGCTACAATATGCTCAAAATTTAATCAAATACTACCCCAATGCTAAACTAAAAATCCCGTAATTGGCCAGATGTAAACTTCTCTCTCATGCAGTGCACGTCAGATCTTTGCTACAACAACTGACCTCCTGCAGCAGCTAGTTGTACCCTCTGATGATGTTCCTTGACCTTATAGTCCACAATCTCCTTAAATAGCTGAGGATCCAAAACACAGTCCGGACTTCCATACACAGCTGCTTGAACACTTGCTAGCAGTTTTGCTATCTCACGCCCAGAGAATCCTTCTGTCTTCTTGGCAGCCTCTTGAAGCACATCGTCAGATAAATCTTTTACCGTTATCTTTTGTGATTTCTTCTTGTTAAACAAAGGTGGGACCCACTTGGAGTCCGTCTCACCTTCACTGGAAAGGTATTTTTTTAAATAGAGCTTTAGCAACTTGAAGCGCTCTTCTTCCTTTGGTAGTGGAAATTCGATTACTTCATCAATACGGTCTGTGATGGCACTATCGAGATCACCAGGCCTATTGGTGGCAAGGACGAGAACTACGTCTCTTGATTGGTCTCCGGTTCGGAAGAGCAAAGCATTTAGAGCACTTCTTTGAGCTTCACTCATATGTGTGCTGTTACGCCTGAAAAACAGGGATAAATTATAAACATGTTAGTTTGGTTGCATAGATGGGGTGGTAAATAAACTTCTTACTCCCTCCGTCCCATAACAAATGCCACACTTTCATTTTTGGTCTGTCCCAAAATAAATTTCGTATTTCTAAATAAGGAAACAATCTTAGTGCAGTTTTACCATGGTACAATCAGTATGCAAACAAGTGAAGCACACTCCTTAAAAAGATTGTCAGGTCAAATGCGATATTTACTATGGGACGGAGAGAGTATAATTCAAGGATGCAGAACCATAAACTGCAAGCAACCCTCTCTACTTAAAGAGTCCTTCATTTTCTCTTAGGAATGTCACTGAAAAGAGTCCATTTCAGAATCGTATTGCAAATTTTAGAACTAAATATCAGCACATGATGGTATCCGCCAAATTATGGATAATAATTAGAACTAATAATGCAAGATTTGGAGTGAATAGCACCATTTGTAAATTAAGTTAGAATTAACCCGTCTACTGCTGCTCCAGATGGGGTTTTATTCCAAGTGATTATACTAATAATCAAGGTAGTAATAAACACAATCAGCGGAAATAACCTAAGATGCCATCTACAAGTGAGTATGCACTTACTCGCAAAGGAAAGCATCAGCCTCGTCAATAAAAAGCAGTAAACCTCTCTTTGACTTTTTCGACCAATCAAAGATCTCATGGATTTTTGTCACAGCCTGCGCACCAAGTGGAGCAACATCCCCTCCTGTCATCATGGCATAATCCAAACCCTGGGTAACAATTTATGCAGATTATAAAGAGGCAATAGAAAAGTTGCAGTAGTTTAACAGGTAATCTCTCGCACATAAGGTGGATGAAAGAATATTTGTACAAGGAAACAGATTAAAGCAGGAAAGGTTTTGGAGAATGGATCATCTCAAATTAAAAATAAATAGGTAACAGTTTACTAATGAATTATTGACATAATAATGTTGAGGTGATGAAGTACTTCAATGTGAATGCAAGTAATTTCTCAAAATCCATTTATCAAATCGATCGATATGTGCACGTCTCCAACTATTTTTTTATTTTATTTTTTGATAGGATGTCTTCAACAATTATTAAACCTAATTGCATGTTTAATCAGCACACACCCGCCACGGTTTGGACAAAGGATCGTACATTATATGAAAAGTTACAAAATGGACAAAATGCATTTGCTACAAGTGTGAGTGAAAATAGCACAAGTCATCGCTTAATTGGTTAAAAACCCATTGCTTTAAGACCCCACCAATACACACAATAGGAGGGACCTATAGAAAGCAGTTCAAAAAGAGGCAATATTCTTTAGCACATAAGCTAGTCTCTACCATAAACACACAAAGAGAACTATAAATAGAACACAATAAGCAATTGGAAAGGCCGGAGGTAAAATGATAACATAAGTAAGATACAATATACTTTTGGCTCACAGGAATATATTCCCACACAGAGATATGCATTGCGGAATAAAGTCTTGTCACAGAGCCAATCAGTTGGACAGCATTGAGAACACAGAGGAAAACAGGTCAGAAGAAAATGATTCTTGAAATTACCGATTTTCGGGCTATCTCCCTCGCAACCATAGTTTTACCAGTGCCTGGAGGCCCATAAAAGAGCATGTTACGGAACGGTGCCTGGTGAGACTTGGTGTTTGCTGTAGCTCGAGCAAGATGCTCTATTCTTCGTTGCAAGGAGGGATGCAATACAATATTCTCAAATTTGGATTTATTTTCCCCAGAGGCAGCTGCCTTCGCTGATGTACTATAATTCATAATCTTTTGCTTTCCTTTAGAAAGCATCCCAGACCATGGAAATTTTTCCATGGATGATTCACGAATTAGTGATGGTTGTCCCAGTATTCGGTTGATATATCCCCAAGTTACTCTAGCACCTTCCCTGAGAAACAAAGCAAAATCAAAGAATGATTTGTGAGTATTTTCTTTACAAACTTGCAGTATAATCCCCTTAGCTACCACCTATATTTTTATTGACCTAAATCATTACGAATGATAAGCCAGGAGACATCATCCCTTCCCGAGAAGGCACAAAGAGTACTCATGTGTCCTCAAAGCTGCTAACGTGGACAGATTTAAAGTCTCGCCTATTAAGTTGATAACAAAAAAGTGCAATTGAGACATACGGAATTACTGGCAGGTGAAGAAGAATTATATATGAATAAGCTGCAATCTAAAGAGTAGGATGCACACCTGGTGGTGTACACTCCTGCAGCTAAGGCAGTAGCTCCTCCAACAGCCATAACCAGCCTACTCCTATCAGTCAATAAAAGCCTAACACCCCCTGCAGAATGAAGTTGAAAACAAATTGTATCAGAAAAATAGCTCTGGATATGAATCACAAATAATGCAATCAGATGCAAATTATGGTCTTCTAAGGAAATGGGTGGTCACTGGTTTTTTAGTTTATATAGCCTAGACACAACAACTACCATGCATTTCAGTGTCATCGGATTCCAACCATGATATCCTAGCGTGACCATTTGATATATATATGTGTGTGTGTGTATGTACACACATGTAGGACAACGTTGTGCGAAAATATTAAGATACAATCTCTATGGTATGAAAGATTTTACACAGTACTCAAAGGCATAATAAGTATGCATATTTGCACGTTAAATTTGCATGGATACACCAGAAAGGACCAAGAATTAAAAATAAAAAATGATAGGAAACTGATAAAAAGAAAGAAAGAAAAAAATGTACCAACATGAGTCTTGACCTAATATGTGTGGCTACTGGCTGGTACTAAGATTTCTTGCTGCCAATCAATGTTTATAAGGTTGATAATCAAACAGAAAACTGGCTAACTGACCCAATTGGTGTTCAAAAAGGCAAAATACTGTATTACTGTAATAGCAACACAATGTGGTGCCCACATTGTCATCCAGTAACATGGAGCCAAAGACTCGAGCATGTATGAATCTTTTCAATACCTTCGATGTGACCAAAGGTTGTGTTGATTGCCGCAAGCCACTTTTCTTTTTCACCATTGACGCGTTCTATAAGCATCCTCCTATTATGGTCTTCGGTTAACTTTGCTTCATGAGCCCGACCTTCAGCCTCGGCCATGGCCTTCACTCTTATTGTTTCCCTGTCTATTTCTGCTCTCTCTTTTTCGGTTTGCCGTTGCTGAGCTTGAATCTGCTCTTCAGTTTTTCGTCTTGCTTGTTCTTTACGTATGGAGGATTCCTCTTGCATTCTAACCAATTCAACATTGTTCCGTCTTTGGGCTTCATTATCAGTCTGCATAAATCAACATAATTTTTTAATAAAAGACAGTCTTGAAGAAACTCAGAGTTTCAGGTTGCTCAAGAAGCAATAATATGAGGATTTCCTGGAACAGTTGACTTATTTTCAGGTAATTAGAGTGAAAAGATAATAAATGATGACTTAACTCCAAGAAAGGAAATAAGTGTCCTCTTTTTTGAAGAGGGGAAGGTTGTAATCACTTGTTAATCAAGCCGCGAATCATGGTAAACCCTTAACTCCAAGAAATTGTAAGCTTACCTGCATTCTTTTCCTAGCCAACTCGTCTTCATGTCGCATCATCTGTGCTTTAAGTTGTGTTTGTTGTTGTACTAGATTCCGTTGATCCTCAGCAAGTTTTTGCTGCCTTTGCTGCATATGCAAATGCTCATTAATAAAATGGCACTTAAGTAACATACTGATAATTAGGGTTAAACTGACAGATGAAAATGCTCGTTAAGAAGATGACGCTTAAACTAACATAGATAAAACTTAGGTCAACTTTAACTGACAATAAACTGATAGATGCCAAAACAATGAGAAGTTATGAATTGCACATAGGTCTATCAATAAATTTCGATAAGGATAGCACCAGCATAGAAATAATCTCCTCCCTGCTTTTATACTATGAAGGAGCATGCAGTATAATACATTTACTTGTGAAAATAATAGATGGATAACAACTGTTTGCACCTGCAATATCCTAGCAATGTCACCAAGTCCATGGACGAAGAAGGGTCTAACATGAATAACACAGGAGAAAGTACAAGGCGGAAAAATAGTTCAGGTAAAATTGGAATTATTGTTTCATGCACTCCCAACACAACAACAACAAAGCCTTAGTCCCAATGTGATTTGGGGTCAGCAAACATGAAACATCATATTGAATAGTGAGAAACAATGAAAAAGGTATAGATTGTAAAAAAAAAAAGGAAGTGAAAGCTAAGAAGAAGTTTAAAAGGGAGAAATAAGAGTGAAGGATAATAAATAGAAACAGGAATACAAAACATTTGAAAAAGATTTAAAAAAGAAATTACACGAAAAAGGGGGAAATAGTCAAACCCCATCATCCACATGAATTTTCTTTTTCCCACTCCACCATGTCCAACGCCATATTTTCTTCAATTATAAGTAGGCTCATATCGCTTTCAATCACCCTTATCCATGTTTTCTTATGCCTTTCCCTACCCCTCACCATCTTATCGCATATTCACTCTTCATGCTTCCTAACTGTCACATCACTTGGTATGTCTTACATGGCCAAACCACCTTAGGTGATTCTCCATCATCTTATCTTCAAGGAATTCAACAACTAATTTCTCCCTAATCGCCTAATTCTTCAACCGATCTTTTCTCGTGTGACCACACATCAACATTAGCATAGGCATCTCCGCCATCTAATCACCTCATTCCTCAATCGAACCTTCATTCCTCAATCGAACCTTTCTCGCATGACCACCCATCCACCGTAGCATAACTTTCTCTGGCACATTCAACTTAAGAACCTGACATTGTTTCACGTACATAATATGAATGTGGTGGAGATGCACTCTAACACTCTTTCAGAAAATTACAACCGAATACTTATAGATCATTACTCTGCAAAGATAGCTTATTTGCTCTCGGATTCACACGAGAATCGACTCTTTTTATTCTGATGCATTGCACCTTCAATTTTCGTAAATCAACTCCGCCCTAGAATTAGAAGTTATAGTCATGCTTGTATTCCCTTGCAATAAATTCATGTCTGAAAACAACATAGTATACTAAAGGTCGTGCTCTTGCAAGACAACACGGATACATATGGTTTTTTTCACGTTCTTCTATTTCTGAGCTCTTAATGAGGACTTTAAAAAAACAAGTATCCCCCTTTGTGTTTGGAATACTGCTATCTGTTTGGAAAACTGCTATTTAGATTCCAAGTGGCTCAACAAGATAACACATTTATTGAGTTTGATACTAAAGAACTTCTACACTTCCCGGAGAGAAGTGTGAACCATAACAACATCACCCCAGTGCCGCAAAGGCTCCCACCTATAGTTGGGTAAGGGGGTCGGATGTACGCAGCATTGCCCCTGTATTAAAACATGGAGAGGTTGTTTCCGGATGACACATGATGAAAATTGCGTCGAAAATTACATGGACTGATTGTTGCTTCATAACAAATAAGCGCCGGCAGTTTAGAGAGTCATTTTGCTTTATTCCATCATATTCCCAAGTCAAAAAATAGTGAGTCTTTGGCTGCATCGAAAATGATGGAAATAGAGAAGTGAACCATTACCAAATGTAAAACCTAGGCTGAAATTTTGCTCCTTTGTCATCATGACATTCATCAAGAAGGAAATAGAAGATGTCCAAGATCACTCTTGCAACGCTACTAGTCTTGTCTAAAAGACGTGTTAAGGCATGTCGTACAACAAGGAGTTCCAAGATGCCCTTCAACTAACTATTTGAATTTCTTTCTACATGGTAGTCTCTTTTCCGTTAGACCAGGTTCATGATCCCTCAATACTCCTGAAGTATTTGGCAATTCACTCACTTGGTGTCCAATACAAATGAACAAGAATATTGTCCAGAAACAAAGACCATTGATAATTTACAAGTATATAGCCAGCTAGCAACAGCTTTTACTATCCGCTTTCCACTTCTTTCCACAATGTTCCACAAAAAGTAATTGCAGGTTACTGCCAATGATTTTGTACTCAAAGTTAAGCACTCTCATATTGGTTACATGTACATCCCATAATCCATACATATCTTCCCTTCCTCCTAAGTCCTACCTCCCTGTTTCCCAACTACTCTTCCACAAAAGTTCATCAAGTCACAACCGCACTGCATCCAATGTTATTAGGTACTCTAGTAGTCTAGTGTTACTCATTGCACTATATGCCCTCCCTTTCGTACAGACACAATTTTCAAAGTCCATTAAAAGATAAATGTCATCTTCCTCTACTGAGCAAATATTTCACACTCAAAACACTATTAAATATTGTTCATATAAATCATCTGTTATGAGCGATACTTTTGAGTTCTGACTACCTCGAAATTAAAAGTCAAAGCTAAACACAGGAGCCGAACTATTAAAATCTGAAGCAAGGAGATTTCTATTAAAATCCCAAAGTGGTCAGGTTAATACAATGTTGACAAAAGATGAGGGATTTTGACGTTTTAACCTGCAATGCAATAGCTTACACTTCTCTTTTACCACAGAACACAAAATATTCTTGCATGCTCCTTTTTCACTTTATACTGCCCTTAAATGACAGAAAATCAACCAAACAAGTCATTGTCCATGAGTTTCAATTTGCTTTGTCCAATCATTCTACCCATCATTCACTAACCAGCTTTACCAATTTTCTTAAATAGCACATTAGACAGAGCAATAATTACACAGCTTATGCATGAAAAGACAAATAACATTATAAATAAAATACTAGTCGATTGATTACTCACAATGTCAGCATGCGCCTGAATGGCCTCATGGTGAGCTTTCTCTGCCGCCAACTCAGCTAACCGGGTCTGCTCTTGCTTTCTCATCAAATCAAACAGCTAATACCATACACAAAACAATAACATACAGAATTCAGAAACCCTTTCCATTTCAACTGAAAAAATTTCGAGGGGAAAATCAAATTCACCTGTTTGGAATAAGGAGATTTGTTAAGCTCCCTGAGTGCTTTAGCGCCCCTTTCCAACGTTTCTGGATCAAACCCTCCTTTGGACTCTTCAGGCTCAGGCTTGGTTGGCTCCGGTTTCGAAGAATCTGATTGCGTCGCCGGAGAAGGGGTAGGTGAAGAGGCAAAGGGATTAAATCGAAAGGGACCATCGGCGTAGACCCGATTGGAGTAGGTGGAGGCGGAACCTGCTGCGGCAGCCAGCGCCGCTAGTGAAGTTAACTTGGAAGCTGCCATTGAAAGGAATTTGTGATCTCAATTTATTAATTTGTTCGACATTGAAAGGGAATTTTGGAGAAATTGGATGGATGGGTTGGCGAGCATAAACCCTATTTCCAGTTGGGGGTTTGATTTAGGGTTTAAGGAATCCGGTGGAACGTGCTGGACTTTGAGTAGGGGTCAAGACATTACTTTGAAATAAGGTTTATTACATTCGCCTCCCTGACCTTTACAGGATTATTTAAGGATAGCCCTGACCTTTTGGTAATTTTAAAGAGGCCCCTTGTAAGTTAACTTGTGTTAAAAGAAAAGAAAAAATCATAATAATACTCCTTCGTCATGAAAGATAGTTCAACTTTTTTCAAATAATTAATTGATTTTAACTAATATTTTATATTAATTTAGTTAACCTAATAAAAATCTAATATCTGATAGTATTTTCAATTTTGTATCAATTACAAGCTTTAAAATTATATATGGGCGAACAAATTAACATAAATTATAAAATAAATTTCAAAAAAATATCTTTAAAATGGGACTATTCATTGGGAATGGATGGGAGTATATTTTAAATGAAGATGCTATTATTATCACCAAATTATAAATGAATAATATCCATTAAATTAATGTTTAATAATAGGGGTATAAGGCGATTTTTTTCTCTAAATATTCCCTTATAAAAAATATATTCCAAAATAACAATTATTTCAAACTATTTACCAAAAGTGACTCATTTTTTGACCAATTTTATTTAAATATTTATGATATTAAAAAATTCACATTCTCAGCAACCCAAAAGGTTCGTTTCAATCTCCCACCATGCACAACACTGTCTCACTTTAAACTGTAAAATAATAATATAAAAATTATGTTTTAATAAAAAAACTAAAAGGGAATGTTATTTTTTTCATCTTAAATAAATACTTTAAAAAATGTATTTTTATAAAAAAAATATTTCCTTTATTTCAAAAATAAATATTAATTTAACTCAAAATAAATAACCAAAAAATAATAATATTTTTTTGTCCAAAAAAATGAACATTACTTCCTTCGTCCCAAAAATAATTCTTTTTTAAAATGTTCATTGAGACGAAGGAAGTAATGTTCATTTTTTTTTATATAGAAAGTAGTACTCCCTCCGTCCCAAAATGTTTGTCCCATTTGATTTTTTTGTTGAACTTTGACCACAAATTTATTAGAGGTTAATCATGTTCATGAAATTCTAAAAGTTGTTGTTGATAATATTATTAATGGTGAATCAATAGGAATTTTTAGAATTTCATGAACATAATTAAATTGTCATATACTCCCTCCGTCCCACCAACATTGATACCAAATTTCTGGGCACGAGGATTAAGGAAAAGTAAGTGAGAGAAAAAGTGAAAGAAAATGTTGTGAGTATGAAGAATTAAATAGGAGAGAGAATGAGTGGGAGGAATAGTTAGGAGAGAGAATGTTGTGAGTGTAAAAGTGAAATAGGAGAGAGAATGAGTGGGGTAAATAGTGAAGATTCCTTTGCTATTTTGGGCAGTATCAGTTTTGGTGGGACGGACCAAAAAGGAAATAAGTATCAGTTTTGGTGGGACGGAGGGAGTATTTGTGGTCAAAGTTCAACAAAAAAGTCAAATGGGACAAACATTTTCGGACAGATGGAGTATTAATTTTGGGACGAAAGTAATATTCATTTTTTAAATGAAGGAAATATTTTTTATAGAAGTTGAATTTTTTTCTTTGTAAAAAAAATGGACATTGCTTCCTTCGTCTCAATGAACATTTTAAAAAAGAATACTACTTTATTAGTCTCAAAAATTAATGTTTATTTTTTGAGACGAGTACACTAACATTATAAACATCAGTTTTTAGAAAATAATACAACTTCGTTTAAAAAAAATATTACTTTGTTCGTCCCAATGAATATTTTAGAAAATAATACTACTTCATTTGTCTCAAAAATTAATGTCATCTTAATGTCATATTTTGATATACAAAGACACTAACATTACAAACATTAATTTTAGAGACGAATGAATTAGTATTATTTTTTAAAATATTCATTGGGATGAAGGAAGTAATGTTTATTTTTTTGAACAAAAGATGTAGTACTATTTTTTGATTATTCATTTTGAGTCGATAGTAATATTCATTTTTGAAATGAAGAAAATAATATTTTTATAGAAGTACATTTTTTAAAGTATTTATTTGAGAAGAAAAAAAATAATATTTTCTTTTGATTTTCTTTATTAAGACATAATTTTTGTATTTTTATTTTGTAATTTAAAGTTAGACGAAGAAATAGTATTGTGGTGTAGTATTGTGGTGTGTGTGTGGAGTGGGGGTGTTTGGGGTTTGTTTGTTCAAATTTTAGTTTGTTTTTATTTTTAATATCATAAGTATTAAAATAAATTAAACTCGCTACATGATAAAATAAATTAAACTCGCTATATCGTATATCGAGTTTAAACAGTCAAAATTATAAAATTGCTACACCGTATATCGAGTTTCAACAAATGAGTCATTTTAATCAATAGTTGAAAGAATTGTTATTTTGGGATATATTTTTTTTTTAAAACAAAAGAATATTTTGAGAAAAAATCTATATAAGGAAGGGGAGTATATGATAAGTAGATTTATTTTTGTTTTTTTTTTGGTGAGGATTTGAGTGAGATTTTCCAAATAAGTTAGTGGGTTTTATCTTATATAAAAAAATCAAGTAACTGTTAGAACTGAGACCACCGTCACCACTCTCCAAATTAATATGATATTGTATGCTTTGTGCCTAATTTGCACGAGTTTTTTGTATAACCTCCAACCTCATATTAATGAAGTGGGTGGGTGCTTTTATGAACTTGACAATTATTTTCTCAATTGTCGATGTGGGACTTTGGGTTGCACCCCAACAATCATTCCCTCAAACCCACCTCTATGCCAGCGGTATCTTATCAGGCACATATCCAGTGAAAGCTTGTACCAATCACCGTTATGGTTCCGGGTCGATTCGCCTGATAAATACCATCAGGACGCCTTTCGATTGCAAAAATCCATTCGCAATGTCATATAAGGGAAATCCCACCCTATAATCGGCACATGCACGGTCCACCTGGTTGGACCCCATTCAAACCATGGCTCTGATATCATTTGTTAAGACCGCGATCACCACCACCACTCTTCACATCAGTATAATATTATCCGTTTTGGGCTTAGCTCACGCGAAATTGTTTTTGGGTAATCCCTAAAAGTCCTAACATACTAATGAAGTGGGTGGGTGCTCTGACAATTTTTTCTTCAATCGATGTGGGACTTTGAGTTGCACTCTAACTATAACAAGGTATGTTTTAACTATTCAGTTTAGTATTTTTTATATTTTTGTAAATGCATTTTCTTCAATTTTAAGATTGGCCTCATGTCATTGTTTATTTTGACTTCGTCGTTTGTAAAAGTTTATTATCATTTCTGCAATACATATTGTGATCGTTAAATGATACTCCATTTGTCTCAGAGTAAGGCTCCGTTTGTTTCGCCGTAAAACATTTTTCGGAAAACGTTTTTCGAAAAATAACTCGTTTTACGCCGTTTAGTTGAGCCCCCAAAAATGTTTTTCGAAAAATAACTCGTTTTTCGCTGTTTGGTTGTTTTCCGGAAAATGGAGAAAACGTTTTCCGGAAAACATTTTACGACTTTTCTAAGTAAAACGACTTACTGACCTTGTCCTAAGTAAAACATTTTCCGAAAAATGGTGCCCCTCATGTACAACTCATATTTCACAAGGTACAACATAATAATAATAATTAAAAAAAATACCCCTACCCCACCTCCCCACCCCCCACCCCAAATTTTTTTTTTTTTTTGTAAACGCCCCACCCACCCCTGCCTACCCCACCCCCCACAAAAAAAAAAAAAAATTTTGTAAACGCCCCACCCACCCCCTGCCTACCCCACCCCCACCCAATTTTTTTTTGTAAACGCCCCCACCCACCCCCCACCCAAAAAAAAAAAATTTTTTTGTAACCGCCCCACCCACCCCCTGCCTACCCCACCACCCACCCACCCCCCCCAAAAAAATTTTTATTACAAAAAAAAAATTAAAAAAAATTGGGGGGGATGGGGTAGGCAGGGGGTGGGTGGGGCAGTTACAAAAAAAAAAAATTTTTGGTGAGGGGTGGGGGTGGGTGGGTGGTGGGGTGGGGTAGGCGGGGGGTGGGTGGGATGGTTACAAAAAATGATTAAAGAAATTTTTTTTAATAAAACATTTTACGCCCTTCCGAAAAATATTTTTATTACCAAACACCCGAAAACATTTTACACCCTTTCTCCGTAAAACATTTTACGCCTTACCTCCGTAAAACATTTTACAGGAAAACATTTTACAAGAAAACATTTTTCGAAAAACGTTTTCCGAAAAACATTTTACGTCGAAACAAACGGAGCCTAAATGGCTTGCTTTGTTGATGACATTAAAAAATAGGTAAATAATTAAGTGAGTTGATGACATAATTGTTTAAAACATACGCTTGATCCTAGTTAAATAATTATCCGCATTATAATTATAAGGACAAAGTTATTGAAAATACTATTCATAATTTTATATTTAAAAATGAGACTTTTACTTTGAAACATATAAAAAGAAAATTTGAAACATATAAAAAGAAAATTAAACTCTTCTTAGTACTAGTAAGGTTGTGTATATGAATTTACTTGTACTTGCCATTTTTCGCTCACTCTTGTTCAATTTGCGATTTTCATCCTAAACATAAATTCAACACAATATTTTCTATGAACCAAGGCCATCCACTTTTTACATAACACCCCAAACTCAATAAACCTTCCCCAATTGTAGCCAACCCCGTCTTCCACCTTCCTCCCATTGCGTGCCTTGTCCCTGCCCTAAACCAATGTTATCATATATTCCTCGTCTCCCCACCTTGTCCATACTGTCGCCCTCAATCCACCATGCCAAAACATAAAGTCCTTTACCCAATTTGTTATAACAGAGTCTATGTAAAAGATAGAAAACGAGAAACAAACACACAACACACACATATACGTGGTTCACCAACTTGGCTACGTCCACGGACAAAGGGAGAGAATATTATTATCAATTGAAAATTGCAGATACAATCTCTAATCTAGTGCACAAATTCTTAGGCACAAGAATTGCTGTCTGTGCAAACCCTGTATCAAGAAAACAGATTAGCAAGAGAACTATCAACATGGTGTAAGTACCCAAATCCGGATCGTCAAAATCCGTTAAAAGTTAACCGGAATTCGTTAAATGGCCCTTTCCAAGTTAACCGGAACCCGTTAAGCTCCCCGTTCTCGAGTCAACGAGACATCCCGGGACTCCCCCGTGCATCCCGACGTCAAAGCGTACTCAACACACGTTATCACACGTAAAAGTACAGCTTTCCCCGAAAAACGCACTTTTCGGGGTCTTCCAGGATTCGATTTGCTGTTTTCGAGCGTCCCGACCTTCCGGAGGTCATAACTCCCTCGTATGAACTCCGTTTTGGGACCACCACATATCAAATCGAACGCCAGAACGAGATCTATGCATATAGCTTGTTCAATCAGGAAAAATAGCCAATTTTAGGAACTGTCCGGCCGGACTGTTTTGCAGGGCAGAAAACCACCAGGCTAAGCAATCTTTCTTCCTCTCCAAGAAAATTACTTCCTCCCCACTCAATTTCTCCCTCCTCCAAGAAATTTATCCCTATAAATACTCACCTCCTCCTCACATTTTAATACACCTTTCTCTCCTCTCTTTAACCCAAGCAACAAAATGCTTGTCTTCTTCCGCTCTTCGGGGGACCTCGTGCTACTCGTCGGCGGAATTCTCTACTCTTCGGGGGCCCTCGTGCTACTCGTCGGTAGATTCTGATCGTAGGCTAAACCGACACAAGTCGAAATGCTGCCCAAATTCCTAGGTTTTTAAGCACCAAATAAAAGGGAAAACTCTGCCCAAACACTTATGAAACACCTTTCAAACACTTTTTCGTATCCCGTATACGTCCTCCCGAGCCAAAGAGTCAACACCAAATTTGATAAACTCTCACTCTCAAAATGTAGACGTCACCGTCTAACGGGGTCCGATACGTTTTAGTCCCTGATCCTCTTCTCTTCCCGTAAGAGAAGTAATCTCGGGTTAAAACGGCATTCCGACCCCGTTCCGTTACTTTTATGTCATTTACAATTCCGAACCGTTTGGTTCGTTGATCGCAACTTTACAATTCAGGATCGTTTGATCCGTCGATCGTCATTTACTTTCATGTCATTTACAAATTTCGGATCGTTTGATCCGCCGATCGTCATTTACTTTTACGCAACTTTACAATTCTGAGCTGTTTGGCTCGTTGATCGCACCTTTAAATTCCGGATCGTTTGATTCCGTTGATACCGCACTTTAAATACTGTCATTTACAAGTCCGAGCCGTTTGGCTCGTGATAGTATTTACTTATCAAAGTCCGAGTCGCAAAACGATTCGTTGATCGCATATCATTTAATGTTTTTTTCCGTAAAATCGCTAACAATGTAATGCCCGGTTCAAAACCAAAAGTTCGTCATTCGAACTCCTTTTCAAACTCAAAATCGACGTTTGCCACGCAAACGCTCATTTCCGTCTCAAAACCGACGTTTGACATTCAAACGCTCATTTCCGTCTCAAAACCAATGTTTGCCACGCAAACGCTCATTTCCGTCCCAAAACCGACGTTTGTCATTCAAACGCTCGTTTTTTTCAAGAATCATAAAATCAACGTTTGACATTCACATCAAGATTAAAGCTTGTCATTTAAGCTCATTTTCAAAAGTAACACGAACACACACACGCACATTTTCGAGAAAGGTAGAAAGACTCGTCATACGAGGCATTTCGGGTGATCTCAATATACTCTTCTCGAAACGTAACGTGACCTACGAACCTAACAATCTCTGGTACTCTAAAAGCTTTTTACTCGTTTTTGCTACCAATAAAAATGACACCCCATTTTCAAAGCTTTTTCCAAAGTTTTTGCTACCAATAAAAATGACACCATTTTCAACCAAAAGCCGTTTTTCAACTTTTGGGCTCAAAATACAAAATCGCGTAGCGACTCCTCTCCTTCCCGAAAGCGAGGTCTCAGACACCAACCCCGCGAAAGACAACTGCTTTCGCTCGCACGCGAAATCCGGGTAATTTCAGTTGGCGACTCCGCTGGGGACTTGGATACCTTTTCAAAACTACCGTTGTTTTCAAAAAGCCTTCCGTGGGTCAAACTTTCATTTACCCTTCCTCGTTTTTGTGTGCGTGTGTTACTTTAAACCTCGAATGGTTTTTTTCAAAAGGTGTTGTATTATCGTCTTTTTTCAAAATCATAACATGTTTGTGCATTCCCGTTCATACTTGATTTTCATGCTACATTTTGAACTGCGCATAAAATTCTTTAAGACACATTCTGAAAATCTCTGTTTTACTCAGAAAAGGAATTTTAGTGACTGCACACTACTCACACTTACTGCCTCGGTACACCGCACTTCACGTGCACTTGCTGCCTCGGTACACTGCACACTACGACCCGTAACCCGGGATGACCGTTCAGTTGCAGCTCGGTTGGTCTGCCAGACACCTTCCGAGCGCGCACGGGGTCGTCCCAAACAGCCCATCATAGCCCGTGTAAGCCATGCACTCTTTGTGTCACACTTCGTCCAAGACCCCGGTTGGTTTTTGGCTTAGTACGTGTCATAAAGCACAAGTATATGTTTTTTACGTCGGGTTCCGTCACGAGTCAAGCTCGAAAGATTGAGACCGAAGGTCGTTCCCGACCCGAAGTCTTGAGCTTTTCAGCCTTGACTTTGACGCGGAGCTCTGCCGAAAAATATACCCGAAGGTTCAATGTGACACCGTGTCACCAAACCCTCACCGTATGCATCGTGCCAGCCACAACTTGGCCAACGCCAAAAGCTAAGGCCTCTCGCGCAAGCGAGACAGGAGAGGTCATGCCGAAATTTTGGCATGATCCCCGCCTTAACTTAAGGACGTTGACTTCGACTGTGGCCCGCGTGTCACATACGTTGGAAGTTTGCGTGATCAGCTAGCCTTAAGTTCACTTTTTCCTTTGTCGGTGGAACTCGCTTGCCTTATAAGACCTTCGCTCGGGATTGTCCGTCCCGGAAAGACGATTTACAGGTGAAAAACGAGGGGCTTATAAACGTAGTGATGAGGTCCACTGATTAGAGCCCTAGGTTAGTTGCGAAAAAGAAGAGCAATCTTTTCCAACCATTTAGGACTCTGAGAAAAACGTGTTTTCAGTTAACTTAAACATTTAATAGAATAACAATTGCATGGTCCCATCTCGGGAATCTTTCAAATAGCGACCCCTCGCGGTCCAACTCTCAATCGCGACCTTTCTCGGTCCGATACCTCATATTTCGACCCCTCGCAGTCCAACTCTCAATCGCGACCTTCCTCGGTCCGATACCTCATATCTCGACCCCTCGTGGTCCAATCCTCAATCGCGACCTTCCTCGGTCCGATATCTCATATCTCGACCCCTCGCGGTCTAACTCTCAATCGCGACCTTCCTCGATTAGATATCTCATGTCTCGACCCCTCGTGGTCCAACTCTCAATCGCGACCTTCCTCGATCTGATATCTCATGTCTCGAACCCTCGCGGTCCAACTCCCAATCGTGACCTTCCTCGGTCCGATATCTCATATCTCGACCCCTCGCGGTCCAACTCTCAATCGCGACCTTCTTCGGTCCGATATCTCATATCTCGACCCCTCGCGGTCCAACTCTCAATCGCGACCTTCCTCGGTTCGATACCTCATATCTCAACCCCTCGCGGTCCAATCCTTAATCGTTTCCTTCCTCGGTCCGATATCTCATATCTCGACCCCTCGCGGTCTAACTCTCAATCGCGACCTTCCTCGGTCCGATATCTCATATCTCAACCCCTCGCGGTCCGACTCTCAATCGCGACCTTCCTCAGTCCGATATCTCATATCTCGACCCCTCGCGGACCAACTCCCAATCGCGACCTTCCTCGGTCCGATATCTCATGTCTCGACCCCTCGCGGTCCAACTCCCAATCGCGACCTTCCTCGGTCCGATATCTCATGTCTCGACCCCTCGCGGTCCAACTCTCAATCGCGACCTTCCTCGGTCCGATATCTCATATCTCGACCTTCCTCGGTCCGATATCCCAAATCGCGACCTTCGCGATTCCAACTCTCAATCGCGACCTTCCTCGGTCCGATATCTCATATCTCGACCCCTCGCGGTCCAACTCTCAATCGCGACCTTCCTCGGTCCGATATCTCATATCTCGACCCCTCGCGGTCCGATTCCAATTCTCAATCGTGACCCTCGCGGTCCAATCCTTATTCGCGACCTTCCTCGGTCCGATATCTCAAGTCGCGACCTTCGCGGTCAAACCCTCAATCACGACCCTCACAGTCCGATTCCAATTCTCAATCGTGACTTTAGCGGTCCAATACTCAATCGCGACCCTCACAGTCCGATTTCAAATCTCAATCGTGACCTTCGCGGTCCAATCCTTATTCGCGACCTTTCTCGGTCCGATTCTCAAGGCATGACTTTAGCGGTCCAATCCTCAATCGAGACCCTCACGATCCGATTTCAAATCTCAAGTCTCGACCTTCGCAGTCCAACCCTCAATCGAGACTCTCACGGTCCGATCTCAAGTAGTCAATCGAGACCTTTGCGGTCCTATCTCAAAACTCCAATCGAGACCCTCACGGTCCGATATCAAGTAGTCAATCGAGACCTTCGCGGTCCGATCTCAAGTAGTCAATCGAGACCTTCGCGGTTCGATCTCCGATCTCCAATCGAGACCTTCGCGGTCCGATCTCAAATAGTCAATCCCGACCTTCGCGGTCCAATCTCTGATCTCCAATCAAGACCTTCGCGGTCCAATCTCAAAAAAGTCGATCCCGACCTTCGCGGTCCGATCTCCGATCTCCAATCGAGACCTTCGCGGTCCGATCTCAAATAGTCAATCCCGACCTTTGCGGTCCGATCTCCGATCTCCAATCGAGATCTTCGCGGTCCGATCTCAAATAGTCAATCTCGACCTTCGCGGTCCGATCTCTGATCTCCAATAAAGACCTTCGCGGTCCGATCTCCGATCTCCAATCGAGACCTTCGCGGTCCGATCTCAAATAGTCAATCCCGACCTTCGCGGTCCGATCTCCGATCTCCAATCGAGACCTTCGCGGTCCGATCTCAAATAGTCAATCCCGACCTTCGCGGTCCGATCTCCGATCTCCAATCAAGACCTTCGCGGTCCAATCTCAAAAAAGTCGATCCCAACCTTCGCGGTCCGATCTCCGATCTCTAATCGAGACCTTCGCGGTCCGATCTCAAAAAGTCAATCCCGACCTTCGCGGTCCGATCTCCAATCTCCAATCGAGACCTTCGCGGTCCGATCTCCGATCTCCAATCGAGACCTTCGCAGTCCGATCTCAGAAGTCGATCCCGACCTTCGCGGTCCGATCTCCGATCTCCAATCGAGATCTTCGCGGTCCGATCTCAAATAGTCAATCACGACCTTCGCGGTCCGATCTCTGATCTCCAATCAAGACCTTCGCGGTCCAATCTCAAAAAAGTCGATCCCGACCTTCGCGGTCCGATCTTCGATCTCCAATCAAGACCTTCGCGGTTCGATCTCAAATACTCAATCCCGACCTTCGCGGTTCGATCTCTGATCTCCAATCAAGACCTTCGCGGTCCAATCTCAAAAAAGTCGATCCTGACCTTCGCGGTCCGATCTCCAATCGAGACCTTCTCGGTCCGATCTCAAATAGTCAATCCCGACCTTCGCGGTCCGATCTCCGATCTCCAATCGAGACCCTCACGATCCGATCTCAAATAGTCGATCCCGACCTTCGCGGTCCGATCTTTGATCTCCAATCGAGATCTTCGGGTGTCCGATATCAAATAGTCGATCCCGACCTTCGCGGTCCAATCTCCGATCTCCAATCGAGACCTTCGCGGTCCGATCTCAAATATTCAATCCCGACCTTTCACGATCAAAACTTTAAATCTTGACCTTGCACGGTCCAGTTTTCGATCTCAACCTTTCAAAGTCCAATCTTTTTCGACCAGTGAGGATCATTAGAAAGCGTGTTTTAAAGTGGTAAATGCACGTTGCACGAGCCTAAAAGCCTTGAGCCAAATATCCCTTCCGAAACCTAATTCCTTCCTTTCGTTCCCTGCAGTGAACAGAGAGTGGTTCAGAATTTCGGGTCAGCGCCTCACCAGAATTACAGTTACGGCAGCATCAGACTGTTCCCCAGTTCCCTCAATTCCCTCAGCCAGACTCTCCGACATGTCAGACTCACCGAGAAATCGTGACGGGAATGGAACCCCGCCACCGGTAACAGATATGACACTGGAAGAAGCCATCCGGGCCTGTGAGGTTCACAAGAAACAGAAAAAGGATCAGCAGAATTTCATGGTACAACTTCTGAATGAGCGAGGTATAGCAGCTATCCCCCAGCCAGATGGTACTTTCGTCCTAATCGAGGACGACGATCCTTCACGATCAACTCCCCAAACCTTCAACCAGGTTCCTCCACCGTCAAGCTACGGGAATCCTTCAAACCAAGGAAACAGCCGACCGGGGCTTCATATTGCCACCTCTCAAAGCACCCCTGTCATATACGGCCAAGCCAGTACCACCCCCATCACTCAATGCAACCAGCGCAGCGCTGGACCATCTCAAACAGATCCCAATATCCATCAAAATCCTCCTGTGTTCACTTCCTTCTCTCAATATGCCCAGAATTCACCAGGTTTCCCCCACATAACCTTTCCGACCCATTACTTTGGACAGCCTGCATTTGTTCCAGCTGCTTCATGGCCTCAAATTCCTCAATTTCCACAGTATCCACTAAATTATACTCCATTCCCTCAAAACCCGTTTGTCCAACCCCATATCAAGGTCTCCTCCATCAGTGGACCTCTGGTTACAGGTTTCAGTAGTCCAGAAGTTTCTATCGACCCGCATGTGGTTATGCCGGCAGGATAGAAGGCAGACGAAACTATGAAAGAATTTTACAAGGAACAGAGCCAGAAGCTTTCTAAAATCCTGAAGTCACTGCCCGAGGATGAGCAAATGAGAGCCTTCGAGTCATGTTTGAAGCCATCAGTAAAAGCATTAGTCGGCCATCGCTTCTGCCTTGATCTCCGATCCATGGTCAATACGGGTCCCCCATCCGAGAAAGACCCGAAGGAAAAGCATGCCCCGAGCACAGAGCCATCTTACCAGTATAGAGCAGCAACTGCATTCAACCCTGCACCGGCCCCCGGCAAAGGAAAAGACACCACTGTCAGCCACCTCCAGCAGGGACATCAGTCAAGCAATGGGGACACGGCCCTACAAAGCAACGACTCTTCCAAGAGACGGCCCTCCCGTCGCTTCGACAAACTAGACATGCCTCTAAGCAAGATGTTAGAGGAACTGATCAAAGAAGACCTACTCAAACCTGTGGAGGACTACAAGCCAAAGAATCCCACAGCCAACCTTGACAGGAGCAAATACTGCGCCTTCCACCAGTATCATGGGCACACAACTGATAGCTGCCTCGGTCTGCGGTGTGAGATCCAAAATCTGATAGAAGACGGAAAGCTCAAGCATCCTGGCAGTTCAGCAACAAAAGAGAAGCTTGAGTAGGGGCTACCTATCCCCGAGATCTGTCAATTGTCTTTTGGTCAACCTTCGTAGGTTCTAGTACTTTCCTCGTTCAATCAAGTCCGCCTCAGACATTGTAGTTAATCTTAAATTTTCTATAAATAAGTGTCTTTTTCTCTTCTTGCTAGACTTGAGACATTATTTGCACACCTACATTACAACTAATGAAATGGTTATATCCTAAATGATCACTTGCATTGCTCAACAAATAATCTCTGAAAATAACTAATATTCTGATTAATCGGTGTGAGAAAGTCAACTGGTGCCCTCAAGCCATACACTTTCCTTACCTCACAAAGGCCTCTATCAAGTCATACACTTCCCAAGACATGTCCCCACCATCACCTTGACCAAGTCAACGACGACGACAACATCAAGGAACAACAAAAGGTCACTCAACCTCGAAAGATTGACCCCATGTCGACAACAACCTCGGAACTCGCCTTCGCCCTCATGCGCATCGAGAAAGTTCAAGCAGGAGCTTGCCTTCGTCCTCAAGAACTTCAAAAAAAAAAAAAAGAGAGAGAAAAGTTCAAACAAGAACTTCTCAAAAAAAAAAAAAAAAGAGAGAGAGAAAAGTTCAAACAAGAACTTCAAAAAAAAGAGAGAGAAAAGTTCAAACAAGAACTTCAAAAAAAAAGAAAAAAAGAGAGAGAAAAGTTCAAACAAGAACTTCAAAAAAAAAGAATGAGGCCAAGGACCCAGCACCGCCAATCAAAAGCTTGACAGATGGGCAAACAAAATTAAAGCTCAAAGAATGGAGGTTGTCGATAACAATGGAGCGGTCAAAGCAAAGCCAAAAACACATCATAAGCCCTTACGCTACATTCGAATTCTTTCTCCCCCGGTGAAAGACGCTGATCAAGAAGCAATGGAATCACGGAAGAAGCCGTCAACAACGACTTGTCAAGGAATCACCTCAAGGCCCGTACCTCATCATTCAAACATCCCATCCGAGCCTTTTCACCAAAAGGACCACAAATGTTCATACCCTATTCCCAATGCCAAAACACAGTTCAGCCAGAACTACGGCGACCTGAGCTCCTTACACTGAGGGGAACGTAGGCAACCAGAAATGGTTCGGTCATAAACACATACAAATTCCATAAACCCGGTCTCATCAATGACCTCCCCTATACATAGACCTTTCTTTCACACATAGCCAACTTTGATCCGCGACATCAGTTGACTTTCTTCTCACGGTTAATCAAGACATTTGTTCATATCGGGATTAATGGTTGAACAACCTGAACATTAACAGAGGGTTTAAAGTAATCTTGTGATCATTATGGATAAAACATGTTTTCAGATGTCTCGACAAGTCTTCTTTTTTCTACGATAATAGGAAAAATAGAGCTAAACATTGTCTTTCTGTCAGCAAGAGCTTCCATACACTTCTCCAAACCTCTTTACGCTCATACTCTCTCAAAAGAGTCAAACCCAAAGCGAGTTCTGGTGCCTGCATTAAACTAGGCATCCACATAAAATGGGGATTCGTTCCCACTTCTCTAAAATATGTCCTTGCGCGTATACATTACAAGCCATTCCTCTTATACACTTTGGTTGACCAATCGAAAAAAAAATCAAGGACGGTCGCCTCATCGGGCCACATAAAGTTCAACTCAGATTGGGGCTGCATCAGATTCACTCTAGATTCCCCACAGATGACCAGCGATTCCTTCAAACTGGGACTTCACCAAGTCATTTCTTCAGACCGGGGCTTTGCCATGCAAAGAGAGTTTTTTTTCATCACAAGGGTCTACCTTGAGTTTCGATTACTGGGGCTTGTCAGAAGCATCTTTCGGCATTATGGTCTTAATCAGAATTGGGGCTTCTCAGATACAGCCTCGACAGATCAGAATCTGAATCCTCATGACACTCTGGGCAATAGTAGCATTGAAGGACAGTTTTCTCCAGCAAGTCTTCCCTTCCTTCAAACAGCACAGCTTCAGAACCTACATGGGTGGAAAAGCAAAAATATCCTGCTGACACCACAGTTCAGGCAACAGGACACAAGAAAGTCTCCAATCTCGGCAACCTTACTGCCAACAAGAAGCATAATCCCCATAAGGATAAGCCAAAGTTCAACTCATCAAACCTCAAAGCAATCTGGAGGCACCACCAAAACCTCTACCTCTCAAATGTTGGAGGACCTGATCCTCACTCAGCTCAAGCAGACTCAGGCAAACATTTCCCTTTAGTCTCTGCTCACCTCTTCATACCCTCACAAGCTCAAGCTAGAGGAAAGTTTGGCCTGCACCATGGTCCCCATGGACGCAACTCCAGAAGAAGTAATCCAGATGATCGACAACATCATCGTCACCCTCACAGATTTGGACCTGCCAAGATTTGGAGCAGACCATAATGAGCCACTTTGCATCACTGTTCAGACTCCGGGATGAATGTCTTACCCGCCAAGATGATGGACCTGCTTGACATCAAGCCCACAGATTTGAAGCCTTCAGTCCACACTGTCAAGGCCTACGATTCTACTTCCCGCACAGTTCTCGGGGTCGCTACTCTAAACATCTGGTTCGGCAAGCGGATGATCCCCACCGAATTCCAAGTGTTGGACATTCCAATCACTTTCACAACCATCTTGGGGCGACCCTGGCTGCATCAAATGAATGGTGTGGCATCCACCCTTCACCAATGTATCAAGTTCATGCAAAGCAACGAGCTAACCACAGTCTACGGCGACATCGTCACCACCGAGGGGACCAGCACCAACGACATTCCAGTGTTAGAGATCAAGCATGATGATGATATGGCATTAACTGGATTCACCTTGGAGACCTCCAAGATCTAAATATGCAGCGTGGACCTTCCACTGTTTTGGGACAAAATCCCTCACGCCATGAAGATGATGAAACTCATGAACTTCATCCCAGGAATGGGGCTCGGCAAAAGGTTACAAGGATAACACCAAGTCATCAAAGTCAAGGACCACACTACAGTCTAGAGGCCAACACCAGCCAACATCAGGAAAAACAAGAGGCTCGCCAGCACCCAAGCAGCAGCCCGCAAAAGGGGAACCTCCTGCGGCACACCCAACCTCCAACCCTTACAGCTTCGACCTTGCTCGCTACTTCGTCAAAGGAACCGACATAGGAACTGATGAAGATGAGAAAGGAACTGAAAAAAAAATATAAAGGAACTAATGAAGATGAGAAAGCGATTACCCATCTTTTCGTGAGATTACCCATCTTTTAGAGAGATTATCCATCTTTTCGTGAGATTACCCATCTCTTAGAGAGATTACCCATCTTTTCGTGAGATTACCCATCTTTTCGTGAGATTACCCATCTCTTAGAGAGATTACCCATCTCTTAGAAAGATTATCCATCTTTTCGTGAGATTACCCATCTCTTCATAAGATCCTCTCCCATTATCTCCTCGTGAGATCCTTTCTCGTTATTCTCCCTCTTGAGATCTTTCCGTCATCTCCCTGCGAGAGCCTTCCCCGAGATCTTGTATCTCATTATCTCCTCGTGAGATCCTTTTCTATTATTCCTCCTCGTGAGATCTTTCCGTCATCTCCCTGCGAGATCCTTCCCCGAGATCTTGCATCTCGTTATCTCCTCGTGAGATCCTTTTCTATTATTCCTCCTCGTGAGATCTTTTCGTCATCTGCCTGCGAGATCCTTCCCCGAGATCTTGCATCTCATTATCTCCTCGTGAGATCCTTTTCTATTATTCCTCCTCGTGAGATCTTTCCGTCATCTCCCTGCGAGATCCTTCCCCAAGATTTTGCATCTCGTTATCTCCTCGTGAGATCCTTTTCTATTATTCTACCTCGTGAGTTCCGTCATCTCTAACGCACCTCTCTCGAGGTCCAAATTCCCGTTAGACATCTCTAACGCCCCCCTCTCGAGGTCCAAATTCCCGTTAGACATTTCTAACGCCCCTCTCTCGAGGTCCAAATTCCCATTAGGCATTTCTAATCCCCCTCTCTCGAGGTAAGATTCCCGTTAAACATTTCGTCTCCAGACGTTAAAAATCCTGTTGGTCCTCACTGACGTTTCGTCTCCAGACATTAAATTTCCCGTTAGTTCTCACTAACACTTCGTCTCCAGACGTTAAAATTCCCATTGGTTTTCACCAACATTCAACCATCTCCCTCGTGAGATTCAACCGTCTCCCTCGTGAGATTCACCCATCTCCCTCGTGAGACTCAAGTCATCTCCCTCCCTCGTGAGATTTAACCATCTCCCTCATGAGATTCACCCATCTCCCTCGTGAGATTCAACCGTCTCCCTCGTGAGATTCACCCATCTCCCTCGTGTGAGATTCACCCATCTCCCTCGTGAGATTCACCCATCTCCCTCATGAGACTCAAGTCATCTCCCTCGTGAGATTTACCCATCTCCCTCGTGAGATTCAAGTCATCTCCCTCGTGAGATTCACCCATCTCCATCGTGAGATTCACTCATCTCCTTCGTGAGATTCACCCATCTCCCTCGTGAGATTCAAGTCATCTCCCTCGTAAGATTCAACCATCTCCCTCGTGAGATTCACCCATCTCCCTCGTGAGATTCAAGCCATCTCCCTCGTGAGATTCAACCATCTCCCTCGTGAGATCCAAACCATCTTTTCGTAAGATTAACCATCTTTTCGTGAGATTACTCATCTCTTAGAGAGATTACCCATCTTTTCGTAAGATTACCCACCTTTTCGTAAGATTACCCATCTTTTCGTAAGATTAGCCATCTTTTAATTAAGGTAGACAGTCAAATACCTCCAAACACCCTATCCCCAGCGGACAAAAGACAAACGACAATCACTGTAAGCCCGTACAATGAATCTTCTCCCCGGTCGCTAGTCGTAAGCCCGACCATCCCATTTCAGCGGCCATCAAGGTAAGCCCGCACAACAATCCCTCTTCGGCCATCTTTATAAATCCGAATACCTTTTCACTCCAGCAAGTGAACGTTCACTTCCCCGGCAGTCATCGTAAGCCCGACCATCCCAATTCAGCGGCCATCAAGGTAAGCCTGCACAACAATCCCTCTTCGACCATCATCGTAAGCCCGAACATTCCTCCCCAGAAGGATCCTAAGACCATCCTTCTAAGAAGAAACGTCGATCAATCCCCTCGGTTCCTAACTGGCTTTGTTAGAACTCTGGACGCTTTTCCCCAGCAATGTGTCAGTCTCTCCCAAGATCACATTCCGTTCCTAACCCCATCGTTAGAACATTAATCCTTCCATGTTGTTAATAACGCCAGTTCAACGCAACCATTCCCGTCATTTCCACCATATCCCCAGCGGATAAAACCTGACCGTCATCATAAGTCCAGCACCCAAGGCACAAACGCCTTACAAAGTCAATCTCAAGGCACGAACGCCTTCATCTCATGACCATCACATCCTCGTAACTTCGGTCTGAGGCGCCACACGCCCTCGAATGATTCAATAATCTCGATCTGAGGCACCACACGCCCTCGAATGTTTCACCAATCTCGGTCTGAGGCACCACACGGCCTCAAAAGTTTCAAGTAATCTCGGTCTGAGGCGCCACATGCCCTCGAAAGTTTCAGTAATCTCGGTCTGAGGCGCCACACGCCCTCAAAAGTTTCAAGTAATCTAGGTCTGAGGTGCCACACGCCCTCGCAGGTTTCAGTAAAATCGGTTTGAGGCACCACACGCCCTTGCAAGTTTCAGTAAAATTGGTCTGAGGCGCCAAACGCCCTCAAAAGTTTCAGTAATCTCGGTCTGAGGCGCCACACGCCCTCAAAAGTTTCAATAATTCGGCCAAAGGTGCCACCACGCCCTCATTACCTCAGGTTTAGATGCCTTCAAATAGTCTCCCTCAGGTTTAGATGCCTTCCAAACAGTCTCAATCAGGACGAACTCCTCCTAATCATTCTCCACAGGTCGAGGCCCCTACCAATTGCCTTCACACCCGTGAACTACGATCGGCTTGATTCCCGCTCGGGATACGTAGGAATCATTTCGTTAAGGGTCTAGCCATTTGACCATCTAGGTCTCTCCATAAGGCATCCCCCGATTTGGATCCTTATCTTTTTCGACGACCCCACTTCCTTCGAAAGTGACGTCGCCGAGGGGCTAACTGTAAGTACCCAAATCCGGATCGTCAAAATCCGTTAAAAGTTAACCGGAATCCGTTAACTGACCCTTTTCAAGTTAACCGGAACCCGTTAAGCTCCCCGTTCTCGAGTCAACGAGATATCCCGGGACTGCCCCATGCATCCCAAAGTCAAAGCGTACTCAACATACGTTATCACACGTAAAAGTACAACTTTCCCCGAAAAATGCACTTTTCGGGGTCTTCCGGGATTCGATTTGTTGTTTTCGAGCGTCCCGACCTTCCGGAGGTCATAACTCCCTCATATGAACTCCATTTTAGGCCCACCACATATCAAATCGAACGCGAGAACGAGATCTACGCATATAGCTTGTTCAATCAGGAAAAATAGCCAATTTCAGGAACTGTTCGGCCTGACTGTTTTGCAGGGCAGAAAACCACCAGGCTAAGCAATCTTTCTTCTTCTCCAAGAAAATTACTTCCTCCCCACTCAATTTCTCCCTATAAATACTCACCTCCTCCTCACATTTTAATACACCTTTCTCTCCTCTCTTCACCCCAAGCAACAAAATGCTTGTCTTCTTCCGCTCTTCGGGGGCCCTCGTGCTACTCGTCGGCGGAATTCTCTACTCTTCGGGGGCCCTCGTGCTACTCATCGGTAGATTCTAATCGTAGGATAAACCGACACAAGTTTAAACGCTGCCCAAATCCCTAGGTTTCTAAGCACCAAATAAAAGGGGAAACTCTGCCCAAACACTTTCGAAACACCTTTCAAACACCTTTTCGTATCCCGTATACGTCCTCCTGAGCCAAAGAGTCAACACCAAATTTGGTAAACTCTCACTCTCAAAATGTAGACGTCACCGTCTAACGGGGTCCGATACGTTTTAGTCCCTGATCCTCTTCTCTTCCCGTAAGAGAAGTAATCTCGGATTAAAACGACATTCCGACCCCGTTCCGTTACTTTTATGTCATTTACAATTCCGAACCGTTTGGTTCGTTGATCGCAACTTTAAAATTCCGGATCATTTGATCCGTCGATCGTCATTTACTCTCATGTCATTTACAAATTCCGGATCGTTTGATCCGTCGATCGTCATTTACTTTTACGCAACTTTACAATTTCGAGCTGTTTGGCTCGTTGATCGCACCTTTAATTTCGGATCGTTTGATTCCGTTGATACCGCACTTTAAATACTGTCATTTACAGGTCCGAGCCATTTGGCTCGTGATAGTATTTACTTATCAAAGTCCGAGTCGCAAAACAATTCGTTGATCGCATATCATTTAATGCTTTTTTTCGTAAAATCGCTAACAATGTAATGCCCGGTTCAAAATCAAAAGTTCGTCATTCGAACTCCTTTTCAAACTCAAAATCGACGTTTGCCACGCAAACGCTCATTTCCGTCTCAAAATCGACGTTTGCCACGCAAACGCTCATTTCTGTCTCAAAACCAACGTTTGCCACGCAAACGCTCATTTCCGTCCCAAAATCGACGTTTGTCATTCAAACGCTCGCTTTTTCCAAGAATCATAAAATCAACGTTTGACATTCACACCAAGATTAAAGCTTGTCATTCAAGCTCATTTTCAAAAGTAACACGAACACACACACACGCACATTTTTGAGAAAGGTAGAAAGACTCGTCATACGAGGCATTTCGGGTGATCTCAATATACTCTTCCCGAAATGTAACGTGACCTCCGAACCTAACAATCTCTGGTACTCTAAAAGCTTTTTACTAGTTTTTGCTACCAATAAAAATGACACCCCATTTTCAAAGCTTTTTTCAAAGTTTTTGCTACAAATAAAAACGACACCATTTTCAACCAAAAGCCGGTTTTCAACGTTTGGGCTCAAAATACAAAACCGCATGGCTTCCCGAAAGCGAGGTCTCAGACACCAACCCCGCGAAAGACAACCGCTTTCGCTCGCGCGAAATCCGGATAATTTCACATGGTTAGGGGTAGGCTCTATTTATATGCCTACTCCAAACTCTGCAGGGTTTTAGACCCTGAGCCAAAATTTGCCGCTGAATGGGCCTTTTCTGGACTAGGGCGTGATCGCCTCAAATGGGCGTAGTCGCTCACTCTTGACAGAAACTTGGCGCGGTCGCGCGCACCATGCCGCGCGATCTCTCCCCCAGGTTTGTCACATGAATTCTGAAAATTGCTTGTCCAATCCACTAATTTAGGCATCTCCAACTAGGATGATACCAAACCCAACAAATTTCCACCTTGACATCTAACCTCCAGATCATAACTAAAACTCCCCATCTACCTCAAATGTTATCTAATAGCTACGGACATTCAGCAAGTCTAAGAAATGTTGGAACTTGCTAGTTGGAACGGACTTCGTGAACATGTCAGCAGGATTGTCCGCAGTAACCACTTTCTTCACCTTGATCCGCTTCTCACTTCTCAGAAAATGATACCTCACATCTATGTGCTTGATTCTCTCGTGATGAACTTGATCCTTGGCCAAACAAATTGCTCTCAAATCGTCACAAAATATTGTAGCATGATCCTGATGTAACCCAAGGTCGATGATCTAACCCGTTAGCTATATTCCCTCCTTAGAAACTTTTGTGTCATGTACTCCGTCTTTGTAGTAGACAACGTCACCGTAGATTGTAAAGTAGCCTTCCAATGGATAACTGAACCACTAAGAGTGAACACATACCGGTCAAAGATCTCCTCGTGTCAACATCCCCAGAGTAGTCCGAATCACAATAACCCTCAACCGCACATTCTATGCCACCTTCATAAATGAGCCTAACATCTGATGTACCCCTAAGGTACTTGAAGATCCTTTTCACTACTTGCCAATGTTTCTTACCAGGATTCCCCATGAACCTACTAACAATACTAACAACATGAGCAAGATTCGGCCTAGTTTAAACCATAACATACATCAAACTATCAACTGCACTTGCATAAGGTACTCGAGCCATATACTATTTCTCTTCATCCGATTTAGGTGCAAAAGCAACAGACAAACGTGCATTCGCTACACTCGGAGAATCTAAAGGCTCTGCCGTAGACATGTCAAACCTTTCTAAAACTTTATTGATGTAACCTTTTTGGGATAAGAACAGTTTTTGTTGGCTTCTATCCCTATAGACATCCATACCCAAAATTTTCTTTGCTGCACCTAAATCCTTCATCTCAAACTCTGCAACAGTAGACCCTTCAACTTCTAAATATCTGACTTATTGACAGCCGCTATCAACATATCGTCAACATAAAGAACTAAATAGATGATTGAACCATCCACCAACCTATTGTGATACACACAACAATCATACGGGCTACTCGTGTAACCAATCTCTGTCATATAGTTGTCAAACCATTTATACCACTGCCTAGCGATTGCTTGAGCCCATACAAGGACTTCTTCAACTTACACAAATAGTCTTCTTTCCTCGAAACCTAAAACCCATCTGGTTATGTCATATAAATTTCCTTCTCCATCTATCCATGTAGAAAAGATGTTTTCACATCTAGCTGATCGAGCTCTAGATCCTAATGTGCCACCATTGCTAATAACACTATTATAGAAGTGTGTCTAACCACTGGTGAGAAATCATATTGTAGTCAATTCCCTCTGTGTAAAACCCCTAACAGCCATACGAGCTTTATACTTGACCCCCTATGATGGTGACATACCTTCCTTCTTCTTGAAAACCCACTTGCAAGTCACAATTTCTGCCTTTTGGCGGCCTCTTGGTTAACTCCCATGTCGAATTCTTGTGAACTGACTCCATATCATCTCCCATAGCTGCATGCCACTGGGCAGACTCTTAACATGTAACTGACTCCATATCATCACTAGTGATGAACTTTCTGGTGCTTCTATCAACTGCAGCATTAGCTTCATTTCAATTTGGAGGCTCGCCTCGCTTTTCATAGGACAATCTATATTCCAATGTCCCTTCCCCTTGTATTAATTACAAATATCATCAGGTTTTGGGCCCTTCTTGCCAGAAGACTTTTTCTTCTTCTGTTTACTGCTAGAACCACTACTGTCTTTCACAACCAAATTGACTGTCTGATTATCTGTACCACTATTATCACTTGCCTTACAGCGAAACTCTCTATTCTTGAGCGAGGATTTTACCTCCTCTAGAGTTACCGTCTCTTTACCACTGATACTAGAATCAACATAATGCTCATATGATAAAGGCAATGAAACAAGAAGCATTAATGCATCATCCTCATCGGCAACCCTAGCATCTATATTACACAGTTTAAGTAATAAATATGTAAATCTATCTAGTTAATCCCTAATGGGCGTACCTTCTTGCATTTGGAGAGAATATAGCCTCTGCTTCAGATATAGCTTGTTGGTCATGATCGTGTCAAATGCATATCTTCCAACGCAAGCCACAAAGCACCTTCATGGTGGTATACATTATATCTGCTATAATATCATCATCTAGACACCTTATGATTTAGAGTGAACCCTCTCATCTAGTGCGATCAGAACTGCCTCTTCCTTCTCTGCTACCTTCCTCGCTTTCTCCGAACCTTCTGCTATTTCAGCTGTGACAGCACCAGTGGGAACGACTTCTGCTTTGCCCTTTGAATCTTGATGACTCATAATTGCAGCAGCTACTATAGCCCACAAACCCTTGTCCCTCAACTAGGCTTTCATCTTGATTTGCCAAAGAGAAAAACTATCCTTCCCATTAAACTTGTCGACCGGCGATTCAATTCCTGATCCCATCTTCTTCTGCAGCGGAAAACCCTAAATGTTCCTCAACTTAACCGGCCTTGATACAAGTTTGTTAGAATAGAGTCTATGTAGAAGATAGAAAACAATCAACAATCACACAACACACATATATACATGGTTCACCAACTTAGCTACGTTAATGGGAAAAGGGAGAGAATATTATTATCAACTGAAAATCACAGAATACAATCTCTAATCTAGTAAATGAATTCTTAGGCACAAGAATTTCTGTCTGTGAAAACCCTAGATCTAGAAAACAGATAAGCAAGAAAACTATCAATATGGTTAGGGGTAGGCTCTATTTATATGCCTACTCCGTGTTGGTGTAATGCCCTAGGCGTATAGTTATTTTGACTCATAACTAATACCGTTATGTAATCGTCTTTACCATTTATAATAGAGAATATTTATCTTGAGTATTATATGTTTTACATGTTTATTATAATATTTTGTGTCCCTAGTTATTGGAATATGTTTGCTATTTTATCAGATACAATTAGGTCACATGATGTATATAGTTACTAGTTTTATTGGATAAAGGATATCCCTTTTTCCAAGTGGAAATGCTTCCTATTGTTGTTTTCTTTTAAAAGATTGATGATGACAACTTTATAGATTTGTTTTATTACTCATTTGATGAATTTTGTAAAGATCTTTCTAGACTAGTTATACTGTTTAGACCTTTTTTTCTCAAATATGAATTGTCAATTAATGTAAATCTCCTCTTTGTTTCAGGACCTGCTAGGTGTTACTGCCAGATCAAAAACCAGCCTTACCCAAAGTCTAGATATTTTCGTGGTGTTCTAGATCCTAAAATCAGGATCCATGATGTTGGCATGAAGAAGAAGGGAGTCGATGAGTTCCCCTTTTGTGTTCATCTTGTGAGTTGGGAGATGGAAAATGTCACAAGTGAGGCACTTGAAGCTGCTCGTATTGCCTGTAACAAATACATGGCCAAGTTTGCAGGAAAGGATGCTTTCCACTTGAGGGTTAGGGTCCATCATTTCCATATTCTACGTATCAACAATATGTTTTCATGTGTTGGGGTTGATAGGCTCCAGACAGGTATATGAGGGGTGCTTTTGGCAAGCCTCAGGGTGTTTGTGCTCATGTTAGCATTGGTCAGGTTCTTCTTTCAGTCCGCTGCAAGGACAATAACGGCCAGCATGCTCAGGAGGCTCTTCGTCGTGCTAAGTTCAAGTTCCCTGGATGGCAAAAGATTATTGTCAGCAGGAAGTGGTATGTAACTTCTATATCAACATCTATTTACTAGTTGTTAAAATTATTTTGCTCTTAGGATTTAAGCAATTGTTAGCTGACATCAGTCATGAAGAATTTATTAACATTGTGTAAAATACTTTGTGGTATTTTCAGGGGATTTACAAAGTTCAGCCGTACTGAATACCTGCAGTGGAAGTCTGAGAATCGTATCATGCCTGATGGTGTGAATGCTAAGGTTTGTATTCTGCATTATACAAGTCTTTTATTGCCCTTGTCCTTGACCCATTGTTCACAATTGATTTTTATTGCTTCAGCTTCTTGGATGCCATGGACGTCTGGCTTTGCGCCAACCTGGAAGAGCTTTCCTAGATGCTGTTGCTTGAAGATTGTTGCTTTACTGAAGATATAATCTAGGCTTAATCCATGCAACATGTGATCTTTGCGGACTCAGTAGTCTTTTTGTTTTACTTGTCAACTAAAACCAAGGGTGTCTCAGTTCATGAGATGTTTTATTTTATTTCTATTTTCGTTGATTATTTCTTATGTTGGATACATTTATCTCTTAATTTAAAATATTATTGGGCCTTCCCTATGTTTCTTTCGGTTTTTGCCACCCTTCATATTCATGTCTTGTGGCTACATTTTTAGCTTGTGAACCAGCAGCTGGTGGCTAGTGGCTCTGCTGATTCCTTGGACACTTAAAGGCCCAGAAACAATTAGAAATCTGTTTGCTTTATTGGAATCTTTGGAAGGAAGTTGGAAGGATGTAGTTAGGTTTGTGTACTAAGTCACTTTGCTCAAGCTTACCATCTGGGATTCAAAGATTGGGGAACATATAGGTTTAATGCTAGCTAGTTTTACCAATTTCTGATATGGGATTGTGTGTTCTGAAGGGGTTAGGTGGTCTGGGATTCTATGATTTTCAACTCTTCTTTATTGCATTGTTTGGAGGGTACTTCCCTTCTGTGGCTAATAAGCTGTTTGGAGGGTACTTCCCTTCTGTGGCTAATAAGATTTTGTATATTTTGAACTCTCATTTTAGAAGTAACTCTGGCCTAACATCTTACTTAAAAGGAAAGTACTTTACTTGAACAGATAAGAGTTTCTGGAGAGTTTGTCTTTACTTTGCCTTGACCATGCAAAGAATATACATAGTCTAGAGTAGCTCTTTTGCACTCGTTTTTCTTTAGGAAATTCACATGATATTTAAGTGATTTAAGCAGTACGCATATGGGAATTTGTGGTGGGTCAAGTTTTTTACGCTCCACTTTTATGGTTGTACCAGGAGTCTTGTTTGGGGTTATGAACTACCGCCTCTTTATTATATGTGCAATAATCTTCTTCTGTTTACATAGGGTTACAATCTATATATATGAGACACAAATCCTAGTCCAACTAAAAGACCAATTAAAACAAAGAAGCCCGTAATCCAAAACCCCGCTGGCCGAGAGGCGCCCGCCTCGGCTGATCCCAGGCGCCCACCTGGCAAGTCCCCAAGCCACGGCCAAGCTTCTGCTCTCCAGGCGCCCTCCTCAGCCTCTACCATGCGGCCGCCTCAAAGCCTCAACCCACGGCCCCAACTTCTGTCTTTCAGGCGCCCGCCTTGGCCTGGGTGAAGCGCCCGCCTCACCAGCAGTGTGTCGAGCCATAACATCCTACACTCTCCACCTTGGCGAGCATTCACTGAACCCAACAGAAGATACAAGGAACCAATACTCGAACCCCTCCATCTCTAACAGCTAGAGATGTGTAACAAATTCAAGCAATGCTTGAACTTGTCAGTAGTAACCGACTTTGTCAACATATCAGCAGCATTCTCTGTGGTGTGAACCTTCTCTAACACAACCTCACCCATATCAATCAACTCCCGAATCTTGTGAAACCGCACATCAATGTGTTTCGTCCGTTGATGATAAATGTGATTCTTCGCTAGAAATATCGTGCTTTAACTGTCACAAAGCAACCGCACTCCACCTTGCTGAATACCCAATTCCTTGACTAGGCCCCGAAGCCATAAGGCTTCCTTTGCAGCTTCAACAGCTGCCATGTACTCCGCTTCCGTTGTAGATAATGCAATAATAGACTGAATCATAGACCTCCAACATATGGGTCCACCTGCGAGTGTAAACGCATAACCCGTAGTTGACCTCCTCCGATCCTAGTCACCCGTATAATCGGAATCTACATACTCCACAACAGAAAGCTCCTCACTCTTTCCTTCAAACATGATGCCATACCCCATAGTGCCCTTCAAGTATCTAAGAATCCACTTAACTGCTTCCCAATGCTGTTTACCCGGATTTGCCATATACTTGCTAACCACACTAATAGCTTGCGCCAAATCTGGCCTAGTGCAAACCATAGCATACATGAGACATTCCACTGCGCTTGCATAGGAAACCTTTGACATACTCTGAATTTCTTCAGTCGAACTCGAGGAATCTGAGACAGATAAATTGAAATGACTAGCCAATGGTGTTTTCACAGGTTTTGCATCCCGCATATTGAACCTTTCCAACACCTTCTCCACGTAGCCGGCTTGAGACAACCACAATCTCCTAGATTTCCTGTCTCGGCGAATCTCCATCCCAAGAATCTTCTTGGCTTCCCCCAAATCCTTCATGTCAAACTCTTTACTCAACAAGGCCTTCAACTGATTGACCTCGTTCTTGCTTCTACCCGCGATAAGCATATCATCCACGTAAAGTAGCAGAAAAATATATGAGCCATCATCAAGGCTCTTCACATAAACGCAGCAATCATACTCACATCTCTTGTAGCCAATACTCACCATGTAGGAATCAAATCTCGTGTACCACTGCCTCGGAGATTGCTTCAGCCCATAAAGTGATTTCTTCAATTTACAAACCAAACGCTCCTGCCCGGGCTCCGTGAACCCATGTGGTTGCTCCATGAAAATCTGCTCATCCAACTCACCGTGTAGAAACGCAGTTTTCACATCCATTTGCTCCAACACCAAATCATAATGCGCTACAAGACCCAACACAATTCGAATGGAAGTGTGCCTCACAACAGGCGAAAAAATTTCATTATAATCCACCCCCTCTCGCTGCGAGTATCCCTTTGCTACCAATCGAGCCTTGAACTTTTCCCCCTCTTTTTCTGATACCGCTTCTTTACGCTTGAAAACCCACTTGCAACCAATAGCACGTTTCCCTTTAGGAAGCTCCACCAAATCCCATGTGCCGTTCTTATACAGCGACTCCATCTCCTCTGCCATAGCCATTACCCACTTATCCTTTTCAGGACTGTTTATTGCCTCCTTAAAAGAATGTGGGTCTCCACTACTAAGAACAAGAACATATGAAGCCATGTCCTCAAACCCATACCTGATAGGTGGTTTGATTACTCTATTAGGTCTCCCAACTGAAGTACTAGCCACTTCCTGTGTAGTTTGTTGTGAATTTGGTGGTACCCCGTTGCAATCAAGGCAAGAAATCAACACACCCACAAGCACAATAATGGAAAAAACACACACACAAGAACACAAGAGTTGTTTACCCGGTTCATTCAACACATGAACTACGTCTGGGGGCAATTGCCAAGCCAATATTTATTAGTCACCTTCTAATATGTTGCTACATCAACTACCAATGTGTTCTAGGTCGTATCTATGTTTATATAGATTTACAAGGAAGCCCTAATACAAAACAAGAAGAGATTCTATTAAACTAGGAAACAAAATCAGTCCAGGAATACTCCTTCCCGACGCGCCGCGACCGCTCACCCTAGCAGCCGCGGCCGCCCACATCGACGTAAGATCCAACACCCAATTTCGTCCACCGCCGCGGCCGCCTCACCTCAGCGCGACCGCCCTCCACGACAGAAGCTCCTCCGACGTTTTCTTCCTCGTAGTTTAGGATCCAAACCCAACAATCTCCCACCGGAGACTAAACTAACAAGCATAGAAACACCCATCAACTCCCACCACGGAGTAATGACCTTCGAACACATTTCCCCCCCTATATTGGCTTGACACTACCGAACCTCCGCTCAAGTACTAAGGCGAGTTGAAACCAAGCGACGTTTCAACCTCTCCGTGTTAGATTGTTCTTGCCTCCCCAAATCAGCTTCTACCTTGATTTCTCCCCGCAAGTCTAACTTCGCCTTCTCCCTCCAGACCCACCTTCCTCGCAATGCTTCCCCTTGAAACTTGGACACACCTTGTTTCTTACATCGTCTGTTTTCAGTCTGAATACGCTCTCTGTTAGGGCACTTGGACATCCACACCACGTTGATCAACTTTGTGTCCTTCTCCCCCCTAACATACCGTTTCTTGATGTCTCTCCTTTTTACACCAATAGGCCGGTTCTTTAGCCTCTTGCTCCCACCGGAACGAATGTCGACATTGTAGGTAGAGTACAACATCTTCCCCTTAACCCCATGAGCTACCACCTTAGCCCCTTTTGTGACTTCCCAAGACCCACCAATGAAAGACACACCATACCCTTCACTGTCAAGTTGTCCCACATAAATCACTCTTCTCCTCAAATCCGGAACATGCATCACGTTGTGTAGTTGTAAAACAGCCCCATTAGGTGTCTTCATCATTACATCCCCCTTACCTTTGATCTTCAATGGTTGACCATCACCAAGATAGATAACCCCAAAATCTCCAGTTTTATATCGCTTCATTGATTCTGCATCCCCACTAGCATGACAAGAAGCTCCAGAATCCAACACCCAATCTTCACCCGACTGCTCCTCTCCTAGGATTAATACATCTCCACCATCATCCACCACGTGTGCACCACCATCTTTACTCGGACAGTCATAACTGATATGACCTAATTCGCCACAATTGTAGCACTTGACCTTTTTCCCCTTTTTAGGTCCTCCCCTTCCCCTATTTCTCTCCACCCTAAGTGCAGCCCCATCTACGGAAGATTCTCCCCTTTTCTCTTTCCTTCGCAACTCCTCTTGAAGGATGAGATCTCTAACCTCCGTATACACCAATGTCAGTTTCGACGTACTAATCGTTGTGACTGTAACCTCCCAACTATCAGGCAATGATTTTAGTAGAAAACAAGCTAGCACTTCATCGGAGAAAGTAATATCAACACTTTTCAATTGGTCCACCATACCTTTGAAATTGCCGATATGACTTGCCGCTGTTAGCCCCTCTGACATCTTCGCATTCGCAAATCTCTTTATCAAATGCACCTTATTGATATTAGACGGCTTCTCATACATGTCTGACAGCGTTTGTAGCAACTCCACCGTTGTCTTGGCCTCCATAGCGTTCCGTGCAACGTCGTCGGTTAGCGCACTCCTCATTGCTCCTAACGCCTTCCGATCCAACGTCTCCCAATCCCCTTGTGACATGTCTTCGGGCTTCTCCTTCAAGGGTTTATGAAGATCCTTACAATAAAGGTAATCTTCAATCCTTGTCCTCCAGAACGTGAAATTAACACCGTTGAATTTCTCGATTGAGTTCTTCATCTGATTGCTTCACCAAAATCCCCAAGAACGCGATTCAAAATTAATCAACTAATGAAAAGATTTTGAATCCTCCGAACCAATGCTCTGATACCAGTTGTTGTGAATTTGGTGGTACCCCGTTGCAATCAAGGCAAGAAATCAACACACCCACAAGCACAATAATGGAAGAAACACACACACAAGAACACAAGAGTTGTTTACCCGGTTCATTCAACACATGAACTACGTCCGGGGGCAATTGCCAAGCCAATATTTATTAGACACCTTCTAATATGTTGCTACATCAACTACCAATGTGTTCTAGGTCGTATCTATGTTTATATAGATTTACAAGGAAGCCCTAATACAAAACAAGAAGAGATTCTATTAAACTAGAAAACAAAATCAGTCCAGGAATACTCCTTCCCGACGCCAGCGCGGCCGCTCACCCTAGCACCGCGACCGCCCACATCGACAGAAGATCCAACACCCAATTTCGTCCACCAGCGCGGTCGCCCTCACCTCAGCGCGGTCGCCCTCCACGACAGAAGCTCCTCCGACGTTTTCTTCCTCGTAGTTTAGGATCCAAACCCAACATAGTTACCTCTGAATCCGGAAGAGTGAGATCCGTATCATTTTCATCCTCATGTAACTCCACCTCAATAACCTGCTTCTCACTCCCTTTATTTTCTGGCACCTTCTCTTTATCATCTTGAGTACACTTCAACATAGCCTTTTCATTAAAGACCACGTCCCTACTGATCACCACCTTGCTTGACTTGGGATCCCAAAGCTTGTATCCTTTTACACCTGTTTCATACCCGAGAAAGATACACTGTTTTGACTTTGGGTCAAGCTTCGACCTCTCTTCACCAGGAATATGCACATAGGATGGACACCCAAACACCCGAATATCGGTGAAGTCTACCTCATTACCCGTCCATACCTCCTCCGCAAACCTGTTATCCAATGAAGCTCTAGGTGACCTGTTTATCAAGAAACATGCCATACTCACCGCATTACCCAAAAGTTTTGGCCAACCCTGCATTGAATCGTAGACACCTAGCCCTTTCTGCAATAGATCTGTTCATCCTTTCAGCCACACCGCTTTGCTGTGGTGTCCTGCGTACTGTGTAGTGCCTCTTGATTCCATGCTCTCGACGGAACTTCTTGAACTCGCCATCTGTGTACTCTGTCCCATTATCACTTCTCAAACACTTGATTTTTCTCCCAGTTTGATTTTCAACTTCAGCTTTCCACACCTTTGAACTTCTCAAAAGTTTCTGACTTGTGCCTCATGAAGTAAACCCAAACCTTCTTCGAAAAATCATCAATGAACGTGACGAAGTAATAATGTCCACCTCTTGATTCTGTTCTAACCGGCCCCCGCACATCTGAGTGAACATAGTCGAGGATGCCCTTTGTTGTATGTTTACCCGTCTTGAATTGCACCTTGTTTTGCTTTCCAAGAACACAATACTTGCAAAACTCAAGTTTGCAAGTCTTCACACCCTTCAACAACTTGCGTTTATGAAGTTCACGCATCCCCCTTTCACCCATGTGACCAAGCCGCATATGCCATAGAAGAGTATCAATATCTACCTCAGATTCAACGGATGTCACTCCACCTACAACCGTGCTTCCTAGCAACCTGTAAATGTTTTTAGAGCCTCTCTCACCTTTCATCACCACCATAGCACCCTTAACAACTTTCAATACTCCACCTTGTGCTTTATAGGTCAAACCGTTTGCATCCAAGGTACCCAATGAAATTAAATTTATAGAAACCTCTGGTACATATCACATAACGTTCTAACCACACCATCAAACATTTTAATTCTTATAGTTCCTATGCCAACAATTTTACATGTAGCACCATTACCCATAGTAACTATACCAGAATTAACTGACCTGTAGGTATCGAACCAATCATGATTCGCCGTCACATGAAAAGAACATGCTGAATCCAGAATCCAGCAATCTGTCGGGTGCTCTACAGCTGATGAAGTAGTGAGCATATCACCATCCACATCATCCGAGCAATCTTCAACCACATTAACTGACTATGAAGAGTTTGCTTTACCTTTACCGTTCCCCTTCTCTGGACAATTCTGCCTCTTGTGCCCCTTCTGCCCACACTTGAAACAATTCCCCTTATACTTCTTCCTTGATTACGAACGAGAATTCTGCCTTTGCGAATTATCCCGGGACGGGGTTCTCCCACGTTCCTGATTCTCCTTCACAAATAACCCCCTTCACCCGCAGGTTCATCAACGGACTTCTTCCGTTTATGAAAAGCTAGAAGAGCTTCTGTGGCCGGTTGCAATTCCACAGTATCCTTCCCCCACGTCAACGTAGTAATAAGATTTTCGTATGTTGAAGAAGTAGGCAGCGAATTCAACATCATCAAAGCCTTGTCCTCCTCCTCAAACGTCACCTCCACCCTAACCAAATCGTTGAGTATTTGATTAAACGTGTGTATATGAGATTCTAGGTCTGAACCCTCTGCCATCTTAAGCCCATACAGCCTTTGCTTAAGATGCAACTTGTTCGACAAGGATTTCGACATATACCTGCCCTCCAAGATCTCCCAAACCTTTGTTGGTGATTCTTCATCAATCACATGATACACCACCTCATCCGCAAGACACTGCCGTATTGAAGATACAACCTGTTCCTGCAACTCCTTCCATGGTCCTTCTTCGATATCATCGGGTTTAGTCGAATATCGGAGAACTTTTTCCAAACCTGCTTGAACCAGAAAATCCTTCACCCGCCTCTGCCACAACGCAAAGTTTCCATGCCCATCAAACTTCTGAATGTCGGACTTCACGGTGATAGAATTAACCCCAGCCATCGCAGCCGTGCTCTGATACCAGTTGTTGTGCAACGCAGCGGAAGCAATTGACAATAACCAAACACAAAAGCAATTGAGAATCGAAAGAGAAAGAGATGGAATTGTTTGTGGTTATGAACTACCGCCTCTTTATTATATGTGCAATAATCTTCTTCTGTTTACATAGGGTTACAATCTATATATATGAGACACAAACCCTAGCCCAACTAAAAGACCAATTAAAACAAAGAAGCCCGTAATCTAAAACCCCGCTGGCCGAGAGGCGCCCGCCTCGACTGATCCCAGGCGCCCGCCTGGCAAGTCCCCAAGCCACGGCCAAGCCTCTACTCTCCAGGCGCCCTCCTCGGCCTCTACCATGCGGCCGCCTCAAAGCCTCAACCCACGGCCCCAGCTTCTGCCTTCCAGGCGCCCGCCTTGGCCTGGGTGAAGCGCCCGCCTCACCAGCAGTGTGTCGAGCCATAACATCCTACAAACAATGTTTTGGACAATTTATGCTTTTGATCTTTGCAATAGTTTATTTGCCTTTGAGATAATGAGAGCTTTTAAAATTTGAGGAACCTATATCCACCAGAGTAATCTATGATTTATATCTCTCGGACTGGAATCATTTTATTCATTGATTTTGTTTTATGTGCATAAATAGGCACCTATAATAGGTTAATTAGTTTTTGTGATAACTGTTAATTATGAGTGACATTGCTATTTTCAGAAACCTCAGTTCGAATCAACTTGATGGATCCATACCAACAGCTAGACTTTCTGATGATATGACAACAATGTAAGGATACTTCATTGATCTTAATAGAAATGCTATAAATTTATGAACTTTATTAACAATCACTATGATAAACTTTACAGAGATCTATCAAACAACCAACTTACCGGGAGCATTCCTGCGAGCTTTTCAGGCCTTCCTCGTCTCCAAAGATTGTAATTATTCTTCAGCTCACCTTTTTGCCTTCTACAATTAACTTTTTAGTTTTCTGGATGGTAATATATGAAAGTGGTTTGCATTGTATACATTGTTGACTGTGCCTTACTTATATACTCCCTCCGTCCCTAAATGAATGTTGAAAAAAGTGTCAAATTTGCTCTTGATCAAGAGCAAATTTGAAAAAAAATCGACATTCTTTTAGGGACAGAGGGAGTATATAATATAAATATATGTTGTTCGGGGTGTGTGTGTGTGTGCGCGCACGCTTATTCATGAGTACATGCATGTTTTTCGCACTCTAGCAAGTAATGCACCAATATCTGGAAAAGGGAAGATAAGGAGATTCAATTTGCACTTGTCTGGATGAGATTAGTTTATAAAAATTTATCAACATAGATAAAGTTGAGCAATTTATATTTAATAAACATATATGCTATCAATACTGCAGGGATTTTCAGAACAACATGTTTTCAAATTTTTCTGGCAGCCCTAATCTTCCTCAATATGTCACCCTCAGGTCTGCTAAAATGCTCAGTGTAAAAAATTTCTTCACAAATGCATGTTTAGCTATGCATTTCGAGCACAAGCCAAATTTATTACTTTGCTCTGTTTTGTTAAACAATTTCAGCCTTCAAGGAAATCCTTTATGCTCAAATTCCAACCTGATCCAGTTCTGTGGGTCCCGGGGTGCAAATGTCTTTAGTCATCTTGATAACTGAAAACGTGAGTTTTATGGGAACATATTTATGGTTCCTTATTTAATTTGTCTTCTATTATGGTAAGAAGATTTTGAGACTTTCATGGAGATTTATAAGTATCTTAATTTTATTAAGAGATTGTAATTATGTAAATATCTTTTATTTATGTACATAGTTTTATATTAGGACTAACCTATTAATATTTGATTTCCTTGTGAGTGTGTTATATGTTTTCATATAGAAAAAGGAATCTCACAAAGGTAGAAGTCGATTGCATGAAGATCTTCTCCAAGGTGCTCTATAAATACAAGGCATTCAGCACAAAGAGAAGTTACACAATTTACGAGAGAAAATCACATTCTTCATAGTCATTCGACATTGTTGTTTTAGGTTGTGAGCTTACATCCGTAACTCACATCTAGGTTTTCATAAAGTTCTCTTGTTTTACTTCTGATTGAATAAGTCCTACTTGGGAAAGGGAGTTGTTCATATCATAGAAGGTGATTAGAACTTGTTTAGTATTTTCATATTTTAGTTTTTCACTTATTTGTTTTTGTAAGAAACATAAGTTTTTATAGTGAAAAGGTTTTTGGGCGTAAGCCTAGTTTGCCGATCACACAGGTCGAAGCGTATATAACTCTTGAGTTATTGCATGTTATTTACTTTTATTTACTTTATTCCGCCGCATTATTCGTGGATGTGTGGACGGTTGTGAGACACATCTGTACTCACATCCTTTGCCTATTGCGTGATCCAAGTTTCCTAGCTACACGAAACTTTCAATTGGTATCGAGCCAACTCTCGATATATTACCGAGTGTTGATCCGTAAAGTGTAGTCATTATGGAATGCCAAAAGCACCAAAATAGGCCTCCTGTCTTGGATGGCACAAATTACTCTCTTTGGAAGTCTAAGATGCGAAATTACATCAAAAGTATTGATGAAAGAGCTTGGATGTGCATTCTTGTTGCATGGCAACCTCCTACCGTGGAGAAAAAGCCATCTTACGGTGTTGGTGAGTCCTTCTTTGAAAGAAAACCTGAAGAACAATGGACTCTTGATGAAATACAAGCTGCAAATTACAATTCAAAAGCCATGGGTGCTATTTCCAGCCATGTTTCGGGAATATGTACAAGCTTATAACAAATGAAAGTATAGCCAAATCTGCTTGGGATATTTTGCAAACTCAATGTGAGGGAGCACCAAGTGTGAAGGCTACCGGGCTTAGAATTTTAATGGATAGGTTTGAGTTACTTCGAATGGAAGAAACCGAGGATATTGTGTCATATGCCGCTAAGATTCATGAGATTTCAAATGAATGCACAAGTCTAGGAGAATCTATCTCCAATGCAAGACTTGTTAGTAAGATTCTAAGGACCTTGCACGAGAGGTTCAACATTAAAGTAGCCGTGATTGAAGAAACAAAGGACACAAATACCGTAGGTCTTGACACCATCATAGGAATCTTGACCGTGTTTGAACTTAACCTTGAGGCTCGAAGAAAAACAAAACACACAGCCTTGCCCTTAAAAGTGCCGCCGCTCTACCAAAAGAGCTTGTGGAATTATCCTCTGAAATTGACAAGTCTAATCTTGAAGATGAGGATGTTGCTTTTATTTCAAAGAAATTCAGTTCTATCTTGAAAAATAGAAGGATAAGCAAATTTCCCAATAGACCTACTTCGATCGCCGAAAAGCCAAAACCTAGCACCGACACCGGATTCAAGAAGCCAAGTTTTGAAAATAAATCATCTGAATCGTCCAATGTAGGGCATGTCGTGGCTTTGGTCATTATGCCAATGAGTGTGCTAACACACTTAAAAAGAAGGGGATGAGCTTAATCGCTACCCTTAGTGACGGTGAGGATGAGGAAGAAGAAGTGGCTAACATGTCTGTCTTAAATTGCCATTCTGTTTTTAATGCCTTTTCTGCAGATATAGAAGAAAATACCCTTGAAAATCCCTTGGATGTGGGCTCGCCAGTGTACACATCCGGTGTCACATCTGAACCGGAGCTAAACCGTTTCTCTATTAAAGGAGATTCGGTATGATGAAGATGAAGAAAGAGATATCCCCTATGAGGAACTCTTTGCCACATACAAGGAGCCGCATACGTATTGGATGAAAAGATTGGACAAAATTGAGGTACTTGTTAAGGTAAACAAATCTCTGTCCGATAAATTAGCCGCTTGTGAAGATGAAAAAGCTGTACTTTCAAAAGAAAATGATGCTCAAAAGGATACCATTGCAAGACTTGAAGTCCTTGTGACCAAAAGAGAAGTTGACCTTGAAAAATTCAAGAATGAATGTGAAAAAGGCGATAATACTTTCACTAAGTTAAACAAAAGTAAAATGAAAATGGAAGAAGCTTTTTCTATGGGTCAACGTGACAAAATTGGTATAGGTTTTGAAAATAATTTTGTAAAGGAGGGATATGAAGGTTCTACCTCTAAAATTGTGAAAAAACAAGCTTTTAAAGAAAAAGTCATTCTGAGTGAGAAGAGACCAAGGAAGAGGCATTACATTTGTCATTATTGCCTAGCTCCTGGTCACATTAGGCCCTTCGTTACAAACTCAAGGGCGATAAAAATCTGGTAATTTCAAACGGCCTCGGATGTGTGAGAAGATGTATGCACATCCTAACACACATCCAAATAATCTGAGACCTCTGCAACCCAAAAAGAAAAATGTTAAACAAATGGGTAGCCAAACCAATTACCACCTGTAATGTTGTCTACTCTTCCCTCAAGAGTACCGTCTCGGCTCTTGGTATTTTGATAGTGGATGCTCTAGGCACATGACTGGGAACCAAGCTGTCCTTCTTGACTATGAAATAATAAATGGAGGGAAAGTAAATTTTGGTGGAGGTGCTCAAGGAAAAATTGTTGGAAAAGGAACCCTAGATGTCAAGGGTCTCCCAAAATTGCATAATGTGTACCATGTGGAAGGCTTGAAAGCCAACCTAATAAGCATCAGTCAACTGTGTGATGATGACCTATTTGTGAAGTTTGATAAGCACTTGTGTGAAGTGTTTGATAAGGATAATAAATGTGTGTTTACCGGTCCTAGATCTGGCGATAATTGTTACCAATTTGGTGACAATCTTTCTTGCCTAAGCTCAAAAGTTAATGATGTCAATCTGTGGCACCAAAAATTAGGGCATGCTAGGCTTTGTAGAACTACTGGAAGAACTTCAAAGGTTTGAAGCCATTAAAGACCTCCCTAAACCGAACTTCAAGAACCCCGATGTACGTGGTTCATGTCAAAAGGGAAAACAAACAAAAGCATCACATAAAAAGGTCCAACAATGCTCCACAACTAGATGTTTGGAGATGATTCACACTGATTTAATGGGACCTATTGAAGTAGAAAGCTTTGGTAGGAAAAAGTATGCCTTTGTGTGTGTTGATGATTATTCTAGGTACACTTGGGTAATGTTCTTAAGAGAAAAGTCAGAAACAATTGGAGAATTCAAGAATTGGTACAAAAGAGTTAGAAATCTTTATGGTCTTAAGACTCGTGAGGATCGAGTCGACCATGGCACCGAATATGAGAATCAAATGTTCACCAATTTTTGCAATTCTAAGGGAATCACTCATGAGTTTTCTCGCACCAATCACCCCACAAAGAAATGGAATTCTTTAAAGAAAAAAGAATAGAACCTTGCAAGAAATGGCAAGAGTCATGCTAAGTTCAAAGAACTTGTCCAAAAAGTTTTGGGCGAAGCTTTAAACACCGCTTGCCACATTGTGCAATAGGGTGTTCCTAAGGATTGGTAGCACTTGTCACTCCATATCAAATTCTCCTTGGAAAGAAACCAACCGTAAAATATTTTCATGTGTTTGGTTGTGTTTGTTATATTCTCAATGATAGAGAATACCTGTCCAAGTTTGATTCAAAAAGTGACAAAGCAATTTTCATGGGCTATTCCACAAACAAGAGAGCTTACGAGTTTTCAATCTCAAAACTAAGACCATTATGGAATCTGCTAATGTTAAATTTGATGACTCACTTGATCTTAACCTCAAGGCTGCTTGAGGATGACATTTCGTGTTGCTTGCTGGACCGGAAGGATGAAGAAACAAGTCTTTGAAAAAGCAAATGAAACTTCCAGTCCGATAAAAATGTTGAACCCGATAAGGATGTAACCAAGGATGTGGACACATCTCGCTTCCACATCTGAACCCACATTCGCACCCACATCCACTCAAACTCCTGTAACCGAGGACAGTTCCTCCGATTACGATCGGGATGATGCTCCGAAGGTAATGTGAATGGGTGTGTGGATAGGTCAAAGGATATCCCTTCTAAAATCCGAGAAAAACCACCCCACTTCACAAGTTGTGGGAGATGTGCATGCTCAAGTGAGAACTAGACAAAAGGACAAAGTTGATTATAGAAAGATGGCTGGTTTATGGAGTTGCTCCTCGGCATACTCCCAAGTAAGCTTATTTTTGTTTTTGTTTCTAAAATTGAACCTAAGAATGTTCTTGAAGCATTGAAGATGCTGACTGGATTATGGCTATGCAAGATGAATTAATTCAATTTGAAAAGAATGAGGTATGGACTCTTGTTCCTAGACCCTCACATGGTAATGTAATAGGAACCAAATGGATTTTTAAGAACAAAACTGATGAGCAAGGTGTGATAACTAGAAATAAAGCTAGGTTAGTTGCTCAAGGTTATACTCAAATTGAGGAATTGACTTTGAGGAGACATTTGCTCCTGTTGCAAGAATTGAGTCCATTAGGCTTTTGTTAGCTATTGCTTGTTACCTCAAGATTACTCTTCATCAAATGGATGTCAAGAGTGCCTTTTTAAATGGGATATTAAATGAGGAAGCCTATGTTGAACAACCTAAAGGCTTTGTGGACTCCAAATACCCTAATCATGTGTATAAACTGAAGAAAGCTCTGTATGGGCTAAAGCAAGCCCCTAGAGCTTGGTATGGTAGGTTGACTGACCATTTGCTTCAACTAGGATTCAAGAGAGGTGAGGTTGACAAAACCTTGTTTGTTAGAAGAAATAAGAAAGAGATTCTTGTGGCACAAATCTATGTAGATGACATTGTGTTTGGATCAAATTCTGATTCAATGCTAGTTGAATTTGTGGATAGCATGACTTCCACATTTGAGATGAGTATGGTAGGTGAGTTGAACTTTTTCTTAGGCTTACAAATTAAGCAATTCAAAGATGGCATGTTCATTTCTCAGTCTAAGTATGCCAAGAATCTTGTGAAAAAATTTGAGCTTGAACACTCTTCACATCAAAGAACCCCAATGGGATCTTCCCAAAAGTTAAGCCATGATTCAGATGGTGAGAGTGTTGATCAAACCCTCTATAGAAGCATGATAGGAAGCCTGCTTTACCTCACTGCAAGTAGACTGACATTATGTTCGGTGTGTGTCTATGTGCTAGATACCAAGCCAACCCTAAAGTGTCCCATCTTAAAGCCTTGAAAAGAATCATTAGGTATGTGAGTGGGAATTTGTGAACCTAGGTCTACATTACTCTAAAGAAACAAACACAAATTTGGTTGGGTACAGCGATTACGATTGGAAATTTGGAAATAGTGATGATAGAAAAAGTACCACTGGTGGATGTTTCTACCTAGGTAATAACCTTGTGTCTTGGTATAGTAGGAAACAAAATTGTGTGTCCTTGTCAGCTTGTGAAATTTGAATATGTTGCCCTTGGGAGTTCTTTGCACACAATTACTTTGGATGAATCAAATGCTAAAAGATTATGGATTAAATAGCAAAGTTTTGACTGCTTTTTGTGATAACAAAAGTGCCTTGGACATATCTAAAAATCACTTGTTCAACATTCTAGAACAAAGCACATTGATATTAGACATCATTTCATTAGAGATCTTGTAGAGCAAAAAAGCGTATTAATGCAGGAATTTGTTGGGACTGAAAATCAATTGGGCGATATATTTACAAAGGCATTAGATTTGGAGAGATTTTCCTCCTTGAGGAAGTCTCTTGGCTTGTGTGATATCTAAGGTTGTGAGACCGGATGTGTCTCACATCCTCTAACACATCTGTAGATTAGTTTAGCGAAAAAAAAAAAAAAAAAAAAAAAATCATAAAAAGAAAAAGCCAAAAATATCATGCATTAGCACGAAATTTCTCAGTGTGGTCACTTGTGAGTCTTCATCTTTGACATTATTTTTGATCACTTAATTGTGAGTATTTCCTGTCCATGTAATCTTTTGATTACTTGGTATAACCTTCCTAGGTATCTCACGGTGGGTGCTAAAAGAAAAAAAAAAGAATATATATATATATGTGAGAAAGCATTTGCTTCACCTTAGTATGAAGCCATACCATTGTGATCAAGTGATTTTCATAAGAAATCTTGAAGTCAAACTTGATAAGATCATTGGGAAAAAGGGCTATCTTTGGGATCAAGTAAAGTGAAAGCTACTCACAGTGCAAAAATCCACCACAAAAAATTGGTGGATGCATCCTAGAAATTTGTGCGATTGGATTCTTGCTCATTGACTTTTTGTGATCTAAATGTGTCCCAATATGTGACTCACATCCTATGCCACATCCATAAAACTGAGAATATTTCCTTCACTTGTGTGTTTGCATCATGCTAGGCATATTGCATTTTAGGACATATAGGAGCTTTGTAAATATATTAGTTAATTAATTTTCTCTCTTAATTTACTCTTTGTTTATATAGGTTTTTGATCTCCAATATCTTGCATGAAAAGAAAAGGTGTGTATCAATCCTAGTTTGAAAAGGTTGAATAATTCTTTTGGGATTCTATTTTAAATAAAGATATGCCGAAGTATTATTTGTTTTCATAAAAATCTTACAAAATCTTGATTTATTTTAATCCCTTATTTTCTTGGAAGGTGCTTGTGTGTTACAACCTCAAAGGATTTCTAGCCGTTGGAGGACTCTTAAGGATTTTGAGGTATGTTAAACCTCTTTGAAAAAGGATTCCTAATTTTAGTAGGAAAGGGGGAGCTGTGAGTATTTAATATACCTCACATCCGTCCCATCCCCCATAAACCTTGACAAAACCCTTTGTTCTTCCTCCTCTTTGCTCTCAATCGCACACACCCTTTGCATTAACTCCTCATTATACTGTTCAACCAACCCCAAATCTCTCTGTTAAATGGCCGAGCATTCGAATATAAGAGAAGAAGATGTTCTTGACATTGTGCCGATTTCAATAGCAAGAAGAGAGGACTCCATTCTCCTAAATCCCGTAATCTCAAAATTTCTTGCTGATTTCTCTTCTCCATCACCCTCGTCTGAACCAACAATGGAAGCTTCTTCTCCCAAATCCCCTTCATTGGAAGCCGTGAATGTTTCAACTGAGGTAAACCCTAAGGCTCCATCCTCTCCGGTGATTCCACCATCGGATGTCGCCATTGCTGCTGAACCATCATCAACTAAGAAGAGGAAGTTGTCTCAAGTTAAAGCCCCAAAGTCTGTTGCACCGCCGGTACCTCGTCGCAATCTTCGTCGATCTGGTAGGGTACGCAAACTGTCAGAGTCTGACAAAGCTAAGAATCTAACAAAACCTGGCGGGAAACCTTCAACTGCCATTGTTCTTGAAGAGATAGAAGAAGAAGAAGAGGTAATAGCTCCTCTTATTAGGACTAGGTCTAAATCGTCAATTCCTATTATTGACCCTGTCCCTGTTGTTGCTCCTTCTGAGGATATTTTACCTTCTCCTGTTGTTGAGCCCTCTGTGCCCTTAGTGTCTAGTCCTGTTGAGGACCTTATTTCCTTCAGTGATGAGGAGCCCCTAGCTAAAGTTTTAATGGATTTAAAGGGTAAGAAAAAGATGGCCGCAGCGATCTTGAGCCTTTTGATGATGAAACGACTCTAGCTCGAGATGATGATGATCTTTGCCTCGAGATGAGAACTATAAGCTAGGAAGAGAAGAGTTGGATCAAGAAAAGAAGACCAAGAAATTGATTCACGATGCGATGACACCGAAGTTGAACCCATTGTTGTTCCATTCCTGTGAAGGATGTGTCTAAGGATGTGCCCACATCCGGCGCACATCTACTCGAAAGAAAGCTGATTTGGGTATGTCATCTTCTCTCTCTCTTGTCTCTAACCCCAAACCCTTTTCCAAAAAGTTTCTGTCCAAAAAGGCTTCTGATAGGTTTGAGTTAATTTCCTCTAAAGCCTTTGTTGTTGAGATGAAAAGGGATAGGGACACCTTTGTTAAACTTGGAATGGATAAGTTTTTTGAGGAAAGAGGATTATTCTTGGTATGGACCATCCCCTTCCCTTCTATCCAAAATTGGTTTATGAGTTTTATGCCAATCTGCCTAAGAATTTTGATAGAACTTACTCTCATTCCACTGGTGTTTATGTTAGAGGAGTATTTGTTCATTTTACACCTTCAGTTATCAATGATTTTCTTGGATTGAGTGATAATCTTGATGATATAGTTTCTATTGAGGAGGATGAAGCTGGTTTACGCTCTCACACATGGAAAGGTCACTTCCTGGCCTGTAAAGCCTAAGGATTTAGGTAGTGGTTCATTATCCTCCCTTTATTGTTTTCTCCACTCCATCCTTGCTGCCAATTTGTGTCCCTCCAATAACAAAACCTCTGTTACTAGAATGCAAGCCTTGCTTCTGTATAGATTGGGACTTAAGAAGAATATTAATTTTGGGGATTTCATTTTTAGAAAAATTTGTGATTATGGAGAGTCTCCCTCAAAGAAATGGTCTTTGCCTTACCCTTCTTTAATCTCCCAAATCATCATTGCTAATGGAGTGAAGACTGAAAGAGGAGAAGAAGCAGGTTGATAACTTTGCTCTGTTTAAGGAGACCAAAACTCTGTTAGACCCTAAGCAAAGGCATGTTGATCTTCCTGTGGGTACATCTCCTGAAATTGCTATGCCAGATGTGGATACATCTGAACCCACAGCTGTAACCCCATTTGATGTCCAGATGAAGGATTTAGATGCTGAGATTGCTAGTCTTTGAAGCTCAAGCTCAAGCCTCCACTTGCCCATGCCAACAATCTTAAAGCTCTTAAGGCTAATCTTCTCAAATGGCATGCTTCACTTTACGCTCAAAAAGGGAGATGGTCTTTGGTCTTGATCTTTGCTGCTTTGCTTTTGGAGGAGATAAAATTTGGAACAACTTCTGCGTATGCACTTCTAATTGGAGATTTGGGAACTTTAACTTAGGGGGAGAAAAGTTTTTGAATTGATGGTTTTTAAAGACAATTTTAATTTTCTGCTTTAGGTTGTTAGTTTTTAAAACAATGGTTTGTAATAGCTTTAAGTAGGACATGGCTGAATGGTTTTTGGTTTTGCTTAATGAACTGCTAGTATTCTGTTCTAATTCTGTTTTGCAGTTTTTATGTGTGGATGTGTATACACATCTGGACACACATCCATTCAGGGGGAGTCATGCTCTTTCTACATTCTGTGGCCAAAATATTTTGACTGTTATAAATCTTTGGTTTTGACCAGAAAGTCCAAAATAGGGGGAGATTGAAAACGTGAGTTTTATGGGAACATATTTATGGTTCCTTATTTAATTTGTCTTCTATTATGGTAAGAAGATTTTGAGACTTTCATGGAGATTTATAAGTATCTTAATTTTATTAAGAGATTGTAATTATGTAAATATCTTTTATTTATGTACATAGTTTTATATTAGGACTAACCTATTAATATTTGATTTCCTTGTGAGTGTGTTATATGTTTTCATATAGAAAAAGGAATCTCACAAAGGTAGAAGTCGATTGCATGAAGATCTTCTCCAAGGTGCTCTATAAATACAAGGCATTCAGCACAAAGAGAAGTTACACAATTTACGAGAGAAAATCACATTCTTCATAGTCATTCGACATTGTTGTTTTAGGTTGTGAGCTTACATCCGTAACTCACATCTAGGTTTTCATAAAGTTCTCTTGTTTTACTTCTGATTGAATAAGTCCTACTTGGGAAAGGGGAGTTGTTCATATCATAGAAGGTGATTAGAACTTGTTTAGTATTTTCATATTTTAGTTTTTCACTTATTTGTTTTTGTAAGAAACATAAGTTTTTATAGTGAAAAGGTTTTTGGGCGTAAGCCTAGTTTGCTGATCACACAGATCAGTAAGCGTATATAACTCTTGAGTTATTGCATGTTATTTACTTTTATTTACTTTATTCCACTGCATTATCTGTGGATGTGTGGACAGTTGTGAGACACATCTGTACTCACATCCTTTGCCTATTGCGTGATCCAAGTTTCCTAGCTACACGAAACTTTCAATAACTCAACAAACTCGAATGTTAGTTGTCCCACTCAGGGATGCCCCCCTCCATATGAATATGCTCCAGCATCTCCTGTACCTTGCTTCTGTGCTGCTCCCTTGCTTGTTGGCTATCGGTTGACAAGCCACAGGTTTCTGATTTTAACCACTTATCTTTGACTCATTTGATGTGCACTTATCCTCGGGTCTCAAGATTAATCTTTATCAGCTTGATCTTAATTCATTTGAATAGCAAAAAGGCCCTCGCCTGAGGATGGACTTGAAGATATTTCCAGTTTATTTGGGCAACAACTCATTCGAGTTCAATAGGACTGAGCTCTTACGGATTATGAGTATGTTTACGGGATGGACCATTCCTGATAGCGAAATATTTGGACCTTACGAGCTTATTAACTTCAACCTATTGGATCCTTATAAAGATGGTTTGTCAACTAAAGCCCCCTCAACTACCTCATTCTGCATCAACATTTGTAAATTCTAATAGTAACAACTACTCCCTCCATTCCAGAATGAATGTCCCAAAAAAAATTAATTTGATGATGCCAAAATCGTCAAATCAGCCCAAATCCAAGCGTTCGGATGCTCCGGAGATCGCAAGGCCTGAAAATAAGAGAAAACACGTAAACTAAGCCGGGGCGGATCCGGCTAAAGGCCCTTCGGCGTGAGAGTAAGTTCACGATTTGTATGTAAGAAACAAAATTGAAAGAGTTTCTGTATTGTAAAAAGTAACGTACCAAATAATGTGCCATAGGGCTGGTATTTATAAGGATGGATTGATAGAATCCATGTTGGAGTGAACTTGTAAATAGATAAGATATAATCCTAAGAGAATTATATCTGTTAAGGAGTCATTGTTTGACTTGAATTTATTTTGGTAATTGTAATCCTGATTGGATCACGACTGTAGAATCCTTGTTTGATAAGGGTGTGTAATGCGCTAGCAGGAGCAGCCGAGGAGCAAGAATGTTTTATCTCGGCATTCGTATATAAGCCGAGATGCATGATTTTGCCTCCTCGTCATTTGATGATTGGCCGGCATGTGAATATGCCGGGATGAATGATTCTGTCTCCTCGTCACTTGAGGATTATGCCGAGGTAAAAACTTTTCTCTCCTCGTCACTTTGAGATATCTCGGAGTACGATGGACCAAGTATGAAGATTATAAGGCCGAGGTGAATGCTCCTCGGCCTACGAGGAAGATATTCCTCGGCCCTAACACTTGTGTATTGGATTATGTTTATGGCCCAATCCATTTGGGCCCAACTCGAGCAAGCCCATGTTCGTATCTTGGTTTATACTGTTCAGTGGCCCCCGACTTTCTAGCTCGGCTTAGGACGAGGAGAAAGTCATCTCGTCCTCGGCTTATGGGATACGAACAGGTTTTACACGTGTCAAAGGCGCTTCAGTCCGTGCATCGCTTCAATATCCGCCGGTTATTTGCCATGATGATAAATGGTGGGTCCCAGATCTGACGTGCTTCGAAAATTGTTGATAGCATTTAATGTTGGGGGCGCCATACCCGGTTACCCGTATTATTCTCGGGTTTGACCCGGTTCTGGAGGGTATAAAAGCTTAAACCCTTTTCATTTAAACCTTTACTTACCCAAATTATTTGAGAGCAACTAGCAAGGTTCAGGCGACAATACATTCCGGCGAACTTAGTTTGTTCGAACCCAGTTTCCGGCGAAGGTTTATTTTCCCGGCGGCGTTGATTTCGTTGTGATTCCGACCGTTCTTTCAAACTCAGGTATGGCATTCCTTCCCTTTTATGCATTCCGCTCCTGATTTTGAGTTTTCTAGGGTTTTTAGGAGAAATTTTGAATTTGCCAAGAACAGTGAACCGCCATTGTTGAAGAACGAAGCTTTTCTTCATGAATTTCTGCTTTTAATTCTCAAACACTTCGAATCTTTGAATTTCTTTGAATTTGGTATGAATTTCTTTGAATATTGAATGAACTCCCCCTTTAATCTTTGATTCCCCTTAGAAATGGCTCGTTCTTGGGACCATTCCCCCCGATTCCGTTACGGATATCACACCGGCAATCTGAGGGTTTATCGGAGAGAGAGGGGACCTTGGTTGATGCTGACCCTGGATGACATAGGAAAGATGTTGAGAAGTTATGGCCGTACTCGGATGTTCATCCAATACCCAGATAAAACAAGGATAGATCGAATTGACTCTTCGACTCGTAATGTAGTGTTACTTGAGGATAGAGCAGAAATAGTGGAACACATCGACCTGTTCTACCCGTCTTCAGACCATATAGTTCGTGAGCGTCTGAGTGGTAAGGCTCCCTCCTCGGCCTTATGTAATGACGAGGAGGGAAATCTCCCTTCCCCGTCATTAGATCAGCCATTGACGAGGTAACTAACTTTGTCCCCTCGTCTTTTTGCAGATATGACGGGAAGAGAAGGAGAGACCTCCTCGTCCACCCGAATAGTTGATGCTTTCGTGGAGGGTGCCCAAGTTGAGGGCAGAAGAGGCCGAGGAAGGGGAAGCCGAGGGAAACAACGAGAAAGGGCTCCAAAGGCTGGGGATCCCATGCTCGAAAAATTGTATTCCACGTACGGGGTGGACAAAGTTGAGTATAAGTTAACTTATATTGGCAAACCCAATCTGAAGACAAAAAAGGAGGAGACGAGCTTCTACTACAATGAAGACTACATCCACTTCTACTTCAAACAGTTTCAACAGGGGCTTCGTCTTCCTTTAGATCCCTTTATTAACGAATTTTTAGACGATGTGAGGGCAGTGCCGGCCATGCTAGGAGCCAATGGTACCCGGGTCCTTGTAAGCTTTATAGTGCTCTGCCGGAGCTTAGGTTTTGAGCCGACCATGGGAGCATTCCGCCACTTTTATCAAGTCAGCTTCGTCAAAGACAGTTGGCTCCTCGTCATCCGGAGTGCACCCAAGAAGCCAAAACTTCTTCTTCCCATGTCCAGCAAGGTTGCAGGTTTTGAAAACCATGCAATTAGGGTGGAGAGTCGCCAAGGCTGGGAGTTCCAATCTCCTTGCAAGGCTCCAACTTCATCGGCCCTGTTCAACAATATGAGTGGACCAAGGCTTTAATCAAGCGCCTTGAGAATTTTTCTGAGGTGGGGCTTCTCGACTGGTCGGCAATAGAATCTACCGATCACTACTACGTCCAGGCAGGATTGATGCCGGGACCGAAGGACGGGGTGGTTCCCCTCGTCACCGTTAAGAGGGGAAGGCGTTTTAACGATTGGACTATACACCCTGGCCTCGTATTTCATGAGGATTGTCCGAGGTGCAAGACCCCTCCCCTTGATCGATTAATGCGGAAGAAGTAGACGTGGTTGGATGTAAATATTTAACTCTAATACTTTATAATTTTTGCATTATTGTTGGCTCTCTTTACGCTTTCGTACTTAACCATATCGTCCTTGTCTTTGCAGATTTAACCCCGAGCAAGAGGCCGACTTTGCCATGACTAGATTAAGTCCTATGGAGTCAGAAGCGTAAGAGGAAACAAGTCAAGAAGTCGGGCTTGGTAGAGAGGAGAGAGGAAGCCAATGCCCGCAATCTGGTGCTAAGCGCTCAGGGTGACCAACCCCATCCATTCAAACCACACGGGGAGGTGAATGCCGAGGAGGCGGCGTCTGAGGAGCAAGCTAATCCATCAACTGTAGAGGGGCATAGCCTCCATGTTGATGCCGAGGAGGTGGAAGCCGAGAAGTCCGACCTCGTCACAAGGAAGTTTGGCTCCAAAAGAGCCCTAGATGCTAGCGCCGAGGAGCCTGACTGTTGAATCCTCCAACCCTAAGGGTCCTCCTCCTCTTACCATTCAAACCGTCAAAACTTATGACGAGGCCGATGAGCTGGCTCGGCGCATGGCTGCAAGTGTCCCACGTCTGAGGGGTCTTCCTCTGCAAAATAGGAAGGGACCTTTGGTGAGATTGGGCCGGGCTCCAGTTCAGAGAGCCATGGAAGAGGAGGCTTATGAGGCTCTCGTCAAAGAGGCTCCTAGCGAAGACAACTTGCTTTGCCGCAAGGGGCTCTTAATTGCCAAGGTAAATATCTCCTTTTCTCGGTCATATTGATTTTGAGATTTGCTTGGATTTTTAACATTGATTTCTCTTTCAGTTGGCTTCCGTCACGGCTTACGAGAATGTCTTGGCCAAGAAAAGATCCAGGCACTTGAATGAGGCTAAGACAGCCCAGGAGAAGAGTGAGACCGAGAAGGCTTCCTTGGTTAAGCTTTTTAAGTCCAAAGACGCGGAGCTCGAAGCGGCCAAGGCCAAAGTAGAAGCCGAAGTGCTGAGGGCAAGTGACGAGAGGGCTAAGGCCGAGGAGCTCCGTACAAAGGCCGAGGAACATCTCCGGCAGACGGAAGCCAAGCTAGCCAAGGCAAGGAAGGCGAAGGCCGAGGTCCAAACAAGGGCCGAGGTCCAAACAAGGGCCGAGGAAGCCGAAGCCAAGTGCCGAGGTTACGAGGCTACTCTTGTCACTAGGGAAGAGGCGGCCGTGACCCGTTTTAAGGAGAGCCAAGCTTTCTGAAATTACCCAGATTTTTGCGCGGACGCGGAAAGGCAGTTGTCTTTCGCGGGGGGTTGATGTCTGAGACCTCGCTTTCTCTTTAGGGGAAGTGAGAGGAGTCGCCACGCGGTTTTTGTATTTTGAGCCCAAAACGTTGAGAAATGGCTTTAGTGAAAATGGTGTCATTTTTATTGGTAGCAAAAACTTAGGAAAAGGCTTTGAAAACGGGGGTCATTTTTATTGGTAGCAAAAACGAGTAAAAAGCTTTGAGTACCAGAGATTGTTAGGTTCGGAGGTCACGTTACGTTTCGGGAAGAGTATTACGAGATCACCCGAAACGCCTCGTATGACGAGTCTTTCTAACTTTCTCGAAAACGTGTGCGTGTGTGTGTGTTTGCATTTTGAAATGGGGGGCTTGAATGACAAGCTTAATCTTGGTTTGAATGTCAAACGTTGATTAGGTGACTTTGTTTGAAAAGACGAGCGTTTGAATGACAAACGTCGGTTTTGAGACGGAAATGAGCGTTCGCGTGGCAAACGTCGATTTTGAGCTTTTTGAAAGAGAGTTCGAAGGACGAACTCCGATTTTGAACCGGGCGAGTCATTGTTAACGATTTTTACGGGAAAAAGCGTATTAAATGATTTTGAGTGTCAAATGGCGGCTTTTAGTTTGAAGATGAGCGTTCGGATGCCAAACGTCATTTCACGCATTTTTGAAAGAGAGTTCGATGGACGAACTCCGGTTTTGAACCGGGCATTACATTGTTAACGATTTTTACGGGAAAAAGCGTATTAAATGATATGCAATCAACGAATCGGGTTGCGACTCGGACTTTGAAAAGTAAATACTATCACGATCCAAACGGGTCGGACTTTGTAAATGACAGTATTTAAAGCAGTATCAACGGAATCAAACGATCCGGAATCATAAATGACGATCAACGAGCCAAAACGGCTCGGAATTGTAAATGACGATCAACGAGCCAAAATGGCTCGGAATTGTAAATGACAGAAAGTAAATGACGATCGACGGATCGATCGATCCGGAATGGTAAATGACATAAAAAGTAAACGGAACGGGGTCGGAACGCCGTTTTAACCCGTGATTACTTCTCTTACGGGAAGAGAAGAGGATCGAGGGGCTAAAACGTATCGGACCCCGTTAGACGGAGGCGTCTACATTTCAATAACGTGGTTCGAAACGGTTGTAGCGACTGGCGCATAAACCTAGACGAAACGAGAGATTAGAGAGAGGGAGTTATACCTTTGGCTAGGGTCGACTCCTTTGGCTCGGGGGTGTGTACGGGACACAAAAAGTAGTTTGAAAAGGTGTTTCGGAGTGGTGAGGGGCGTATTTGATCGAAATATGGAAGTTTCACGCGAATCGAGACAAAACGGGAGCTCGGGAGGGGTGAAACTCAGTTTGGGCCGTGGGTGAAGTGATTTTTTGGAGTAAATTTGTTGTTGTTTTGGCTTTGACAGCCCTCCTATTTATAGGGTGAAAAATGCAGTAAGAGTCCGGACGGACTTAGACTGATTTCCAGGGTTTTGTGGTATTTTGGAACTTTGAGGGGCTTGCTGGCAATTTCAGAAAGTTTGCACAGGGAGTCCGACCGGACTTAGACTGTTTACTAGGGGTATTTTAGTCTTTTCCCTTTGATTTCTGATTGAAGGGTGATGGGAGGGCTGTGGCATGGCTGCCACGTGTCCCATGACTCACCAAATGTGTGGGAGTTCGTTCCCGAGTCCCGATTTGTCCGTTTTTTAAAATAACAGTCCGAAAAATGTCCGAAACGCCCCCGGAAAGTGCCGAAAAGTGCGTTTTTCAGGGAAAGCCGTACTTTTACGTGCGCTGACATGCGTTAAGTATGCTTCGACGTCGGGATGCACGGGGCAGTCCCGGGACGTCTCGTTGGCTTGGCAACGGGGAGTTTAACGAGTTCCCGTTAACCTGGAGCGGGCCAGTTAACGGATTTTAGTTAACTTTCTAATGGATTTTGACGATCCGGATTTGGGTACTTACAGTTAGCCCCTCAACGACGTCTCCTCCGAAGGAGGTGGGGTCGTTGAAAAAAGATAAGGATCCAAATCGGGATGCCTTACTTTGAAAGACCTGGGCGGTCAGCTGGCTGGACCCTTAGCGAAAGGATTCCTACGTATCCCGAGCGGGAATCAAGCCGATCGTAGTTCGTAGGTGCAAGGGCCGCGCGTGGGGACCTTGACCTAAGCGAGACTGTTTGGAGGCGTCTTAACCTGAATGGAGACTATTGTGAGGCGTCTGAACCTGGGATTCCTAAAACCATCGAGGGCGTATGGTGCCTCAAACCGGAGCTGCTGATACTGACGAGGCGTGTGGCGCCTCAAACCGAAGTTCTCCGAGAGGATACATTTATCCTGAGATGAAGGCATTCGTGCCTTAGGTGCTGGGCTTACAATGACTGCCAGGTTTATCCTGCTGGGGATAGGGTGGCAACGATGGGAATGGTTGTGTTAAACTGGCGTTATTAACAACACGGACGGATTGATGTTTCTTCTTTAGAATCCTACTGGGGATGAGCATTCGGGCTTACCTTGATGGCCGAAGAGGGATTGTTGTGCGGGCTTACCTTGATGGCCGCTGAGGTGGGACGATCGGGCTTACGACTGGCGGCCGGGGAGATATGTGTTCACTTGCTGAAGTGAAAAGGTATTCGGGCTTACGAAGATGGCCGAAGAGGGATTGTTGCAAGGCGTTCGTGCCTTGGGGTTCGGGCTTATTGCAGCTGCCGGGCGAAATGAACGATGGTGAAAACCATTAGAAATTTTAACGTCGGGAGTTGGAATTGTACCTGGAATGTCCGGAGACAGGATTGAGCGTTTGAATGTCAAACGTCAACTGGGGATTGAAGTAAGCGTTTGAATGTCAAATGTCAACTGGGATTGAATTTAACGTCTGGAGACGGGCGTTAGTGAAAACTAACTGAGGATTTAACGTCTGGAGACGAGCGTTAGTGAAAACTAACTGAGAATTTAACGTCTGGAGACGAGTGTTAGTTAAAACTAACTGAGAATTTAACGTCTGGAGACGAGGTGTTAGAAATGTCTAACTTGGGGAAATTTTACACTTTTGGGGGCCAAAAGAGGTAAAATTGAAACTGTGAAAAACTGAGGGGCCAAAGTGGCAAAAAATTTTCTGGTGCAGTAAGAGTCCGGCCGGACTTGGACTGAATTTGGCCAGGACCTTATCAGCGCCGAGGCAGAAGAAAGAGAAGCCATTTTCTTTCATTATTTCCGGCGAAAAGGAGAGAAAGGAGGAGAGAATTTTCATCCCAAATTGTGAGGTTTGCTCAGATTTGTGAAGGAAAATTGCTATGGAAGGTGATTGGGAACCAATGGCTCGTCATGGAAGGACCGATGACGAAAGAACGCGGTTGGTTCGGACCATTCGAACCATTATTCATCCATTGAATCCGGCGGAGTTCTACCCGGCTAGGGAGAGACACAACTCCAAAGGAGGGATCGAGAGACAAGTAAGCTTCCTTCAAATTCCATTAATTTTAAGAATGTGCATTCTTTAAATGTTAGAAATTTGATTAGGAATGAACTAGGGATTTTGGTGCCCGAATTTGGGGCTTTTGACTTTGCTATGAACCTTTGTCGAAATTGACTAGGATGTAGTTCAATTGACACTATGGGTAGATGACATAAAAATTTTGGTTGCAAAATTCCATGTCTAGATGCATTTTCCAAAATTAAAGTAGCTTTAATTCGGGACGGAGTAAATTTTCGAAATGTTCGAAAAGATTTGAAAGTTCCGGTTTCGACGGAGTTTTCGAAGGATTTTGAAAGTTCCGGATTCGACGGAGTTTTCGAAATGATTTTGAAAGTTCCGGATTCGACGGAGTTTTCGAAAGATTTTGAAAGTTCCGGATTCGACGGAGTTTTCGAAAGATTTTGAAAGTTCCGGATTCGACGGAGTTTTCGAAAGATTTTGAAAGTTCCGGATTCGACGGAGTTTTCGAAATGATTTTGAAATCTTGGACCGTCAATACTCCAACCGGGATGGAAATATTTTAGGAAAGGAATAAGAACTGCCATTGCATTGCATCATTCTGACATGCGTTCGTGCATTCTGTTGATGTTGCTATTGTCTTGTTCACTGCGGGCGAGGACGGTTGATACCCACAACCCGAGAAGAGTCGGGGTGCCTTCGAGCGGTGCGAGCGTTGTGGGAGGTCTTCCCGGACGTGGCTCGAGAGGGAGAGAGGAGTCACGGCGGCGGGGTGCTTGACTCGGATTAGGCTGGGTTTATCGGTGCGGTAGGCTGCGATAGGCTGCGGCGAGGCCAGTCCATGTACGTAGCTACGAGCGAGTATTGGTGGGATACGACCCATACTTTCCATTTCGGGTGGGGGAGGCAACGGTGACTCCACGGACTTTCTTTGCTATCGGCATTTGGGTTATGCCGACCTATGGCAACACGCTGGTGTGGATTGACGGTTATACCCGGAGCGGTTATGCAGCTGCTGGGTTTTGATATTACCGATGCCAGGGCTTAGGCATTCGGTACGAGCCGATGGAGAGGCATACGGAGGCGGGTATCGCCGATTATTTGGCTGGATCTTTGAGGATGACCGCGGGCGCAGCTCGAGGTTCATTTGGTTCGCGTTATCGGCGACCTTGTTCCCGACTTTCGACACATCCTGTCACTTCCTCTGCTCGGGTCGGCGACAGACTTGGGCCGTGAGGGGTTTGTATGGGGAGGCTGGGTGGCCGAGCTCTATCATGCCTTGGACGGAGTTCTCGCGAGAAGAGGAGAACTCCTGAGCCTTCACACTGTCTTGGATGTAAGTTCACGTCTTTTTCTCTTCCTTGTCTCTTTTATGTACTCGTATGTATACGCTCTGTGGCGACATAACTTTCCATTTGCTTGGCGAGTGCAGTGCTATGAGGTGTTCGGTCCGCGAGAAGTGGGACATTAGGGAGGCGTATCGACCACTGTTCCACTGCCATCTTGGTTTGGCGAGAAGAAAGCGAAGAAGCCGGTCTCGTCGAAGTGGGTACTCGGGTGTCATACGAGGAGGTGTCCCAGGCCACTGGGCCGGGAGTTCTACGAGAGGATCCGGCTGACACTGGTGGAGTCGGTTCCACGTGGGCGTGGTTCGGGTTGCTAGCGAGGTGACGCGGCGGAGGAAGCTCTGGTGGGACTTCATTGCGACGCTATGTATGCAGGGGAGCGGGTGACCCGTCGGCACGGCGGGGTCCATTCCGTTGGTGCCGGTGGATCCTCCTATGCACATGCGGCATCCTCTGGAGATGCGATGGAGGAGTTGGAGAGGTATAGACGGGCGCGTTCTATATCGAGTACGTCATAGCGGGGGCCGACTATGAGACTTTCTTGAGGATGAGGTGAGGAGCCCGCGGAGTGCGGCACGGGGAGGGCGATGGCCACTGGATATCCCGAGATCTCCCGCTCCCACGCGCTAGGCGGCGTACGAGGGCTGGATGGTTCGCGCGGCGGTTGGTGATTCCGATTCGGATGAGCCGAGACCACGATACGGGGTTGACCCCAATGCTTCGGTGAGCACTTTTTGATTTTACGCATTTGATAGTAGTATTACGCAAATGTTGCATACGTACTTTCTGCTTGTCTTCTGATGACCTTCCTGGTTCGCAGGTGTCTGGCCGTACGTACAACGATGCTATGAGGCTGGTGGACGGGTGGGCCGCCTACGCTAGGAGGCTCGTGGCGTTCATGCGGTGCAGTTCCCGGAGGAGCGTGGATGTCCGTGAGCCGAGGCCGTCTAGGCCGAGAGGTTCGCCTGCTCCCACGGCTGGTGGGGAGGACTTTGCACAGGGATTTGGCCAGTTCGCGGGCGGAACGACTAGGTTTGGAGCTTATCCTCCTTCGCACTCGGGGCACGAGAGGGGAGAGTCTTCGAGTTCGCGGACGCCGAAGAGGCCTTTTGCGTATTCCCGCCTGGAGGAATTTGGCGACTTCTTGTTTGCGGCGGATCCAGCAGCTGCGGAGCAGTGCGTCGAGTGCTCGGATGACGAGCAGGATTCAGAGTAGTCCTCCTTTACTGCTTTCTTTCTTTTTTTTTTATGTATCGTCTGGAACGATTTGATTTGAACTGTATTTGAAAAGGCGCCCGTGGGGCGGAACCTGTATTTCGCGCATCTATTTAATGATTACCTTCTTTTTATTTTCGACAAATAAGCAAGTAGGTTGATCAAAAATAAGCAAAATGAAACATGCATTAAAAATTGAACGGGTAAAAAATTAAGCCTATATGCACTGATTATTAATTATTTGCACTGTTGCACGAGCCAGGGCGGAAGAGGTGTTGGCTTTGGTTAATTAAAACCAGGGGAGCATGCAGGTTTTATAAAGGCATGAATAGGGAGTTGTTTGGAATTGTTTCCAATTCGGGAGCGGTAGGCTGTGAGTTGACCAAGTCAGCTGCGAGGAGAATCGGCCGGACTAAAAGTGAATTTCAGATTCTTTAAATTGCGGTTTCGGCTTTGCAATTTGTAAGCTAACGCATTGCTGATCGATTAGTGAATTCTCTCAAATTTCTTAGGTTTCCTTCACTTTCTGTCATGGCTCCCTTTCTAAGCTATCGTCTCGGATGCAAGAGCGATACTTGGACAATTTTCGGTCGTGGGTACGGAACCACACGAGGCGAAACAAGGGGTTTTCGAAGGCATTACGGGATGAAATCTGTTTGGGCTTTGAAGGAGCTCATGCAGGTGGGATCTTTTGAGAGCCGCGTCTCGCTTGCAGGACGTACGGAGGAATGTGTACGGCTTTTCGTACAACGAAATCACTCCTATGTTTGAAGATTTCCGGGCCATTACAGGAGGACTGAGGCAGGAACGACTAGTTCTTCCGTATCTTTGGTGGCATGGCCTTTGTTGAGAAGCTAGTGTCTCTGCTTGGTATCTCAGGAGAAGCATACGGGATGCGTCGATATTGAACACGATTATGTTGACATTTCGTGCCGAAAGATTTGCGGAGGGCGAGGAGCGTCTTTGCGTGGGACGCATTTGCTCTGTGCGCGATTGCTACTTTGTTCACATTCACGTCTCTGGGTGTGTGCCATCACGATGTCTTGGACTGGTGAGCGGTGCCGGAATCGGGAGACATCGTGCCGTTGGTCTTAGGCGAGACGTTCACAGGCATAGGCCGGATGGCGGCCGGTGGCCGTACATGTGGGGTGGGAGTCCCGCTATGCTTACCATGTGGTTGAGGAGAGGCTGCGAGATGATGCACGAGGTGCCAATGTCTTGTGACGCTTGGTCCTTCTCTCGGCGTCCTCTGGTGATAGGGGCAATCGAGTGAGCTGGAGCTGCGGATGGCCGGACTTTGCACGCATCACTTGCGATGGTGGGTTCCCAGCTGGAAGTTCTGAACTTGTCGGACCACTCGGGAGAATGCATTTGGTTGTCGGAAGTGCGGGGTCTCGAGACGTCTTTCTACATTCCATCGTTGGTTACTGCGACGGATGCGAGTGGAAGCGAGGTGCCATTAACGGGTTTGAGTTATCTTGCTACCTTTGAGGTGGGATCTCTGGCGATGGAAGATCCTTCGACGCTATTCTTGCTCACACGGTGGTGGCAATACACGTCCTTTCTGCCCGGGGTTCTCCTTCACCGAAGAGGGGCCTTTGATACATCGGCACGATATACGGGCGAGTACGAAGAGTGTATAGGGGAGACACGAGATGTCTATCTTGTGGAAACGAAGTGAGAGCTGTTGAGTGCGTCACACAGACGGCTCGACCTTGAGGAGGGCTGAAGCGGGGGCTAACCCTCGGAATCGAGCCTAGGAATGCCATGGGCGACTATGAGGCCAATGCGATCCGGGAGGCCAATCAAAGCACTTGTTATGATGGCTCGAAGCGAGGCGGCTCGAGACGAGCTAGAGAAAGGGCTGCGTTGACGGCCCGGAGGGTTGACGGAGGCGTCGGGAAGAGGTCCACGAGCTAGGTAGAAGGACTACGGAATATTTCCTGTGAAGGTGAAGAACACTCGTCGTGGGAAGGGGAAGGGGAAGAAGGATGAAGGACCAAGTACGGGAAACTAGGTTGACCTTGCTTTGTCCCAGTATCCACCCATTGTCATTGCGAGACACATTAGGCGATTAATATTTTATTGTAGTTTTGCTAGCGTGTAGCGAGTCAAGAAGTTGACCGTGCTTGGACTCATCAAAGATTGTTTTAACCGTTATGAATTTGTAGGTTAAATGAAAAGAGTTTTTCGAAACACGAAGCAATTGATGCTTATTGTATTATTTTTTGTTTTTAGACCGAACCAATGATAGGCGCCTACGTTCCCCTTTTACAATTGGACTAAGGGGCACGGAGTCACCGTAGTTCGACACTTTTAGGTGATTTTGAGAAAAACAAAGACAAAAGAAGTGCGACCCTCTTTTTACCTATATCATTAGCGGGAATGTATCCGATTGGGTATTACTCTTTTAGCACTTTAATTTTGCGACGGGACGGTGTATGGGGAAGGAGAGTTGACTCGTGCTCTTCCTCAAACGAAGTATCTGCGGAGCTTGCTGCCGTTCACGGGGTTAACGAAAGGGTTCCTGTCCAAATATGCTAACTTCATGGCTCCTCCGGAGAAGATTCTTTGTACCACGAATGGGCCTATCCAGGTAGGCTCCCACTTTCTGAGGGGATTGGTCTGCGTAGGAGGCTTTTCCTTTAGTACCAAGTCACCTTCTATGAAGTCTCGGATCTTGACTTTCTTATCGAATGCTCGGGCCATTACGCTCAGTAGGCTCGAGTGTGTTCCATGGCTTTCAATCTGCGCTCGTCGAGTAGAGAAAGTTCGTCGTGACGGCTCTGTAGCCATTCGACTTCATTGATCCCGTTTTCCAAGAGGACTCGGAGTGATGGAATTTCCAATTCCACGGGTAACATCGCTTCCATTCCATAGGTGAGTGCGAACGGAGTCTCCCCTGTGGCGATTCTGACTGATGTTCTGTATCCCCAGAGGGCTAGATGTAGCTTTTCGGGCCAGTCCAGGCCACAGTGGTCATCTTTCGATTATCATGGCGAGAGTCTTGTTGGCCGCCTCTCTTGCACCATTGGTTTGTGGTACGTAAGGAGAAGACTTGTGACGCGTGACTACGGGTCGGTCAGCGGTTGGTCACAATCTCCTTCGAAGTGGGTCCCATTGTCGGAGATGATCTCGTTGGGCACTCCGTACCGACACATGATGTTCTCTCGGATGAACTCGGCCACCTTCTTAGAATTCAGTACCTTGTACGATCTGGCTTCTACCCGTTTGGTGAAGTAGTCGGCTGCGACTAGAATGAACTTCGTGACCATTGCTCCCTGGTGGAGTGATCTCGCCGATGATGTCGATCCCCCATGTGGCGAAAGGCCATGGCATAGTCATGCAATAGAGTTCATGAGGAGGATGTGATTGAGGTTGGAGAACCGTTGACATTTGTCGCGGCTTCGGACGAGCTGGATGCGATCTGTTTCCATCGATATCAATAGTATCCCATACGGAGAATGATCTCGTGTCAATGCTCGGGCATTCATGTGCGGACCGCGGGTTCCGTTGTGAACTTCTGTTCATTAGCTCGCCGGCTTTTTCTTTGTTTACACACCGAAGGAGTGGCCTTCGTGGCGCTTCTTGTACAACGTACCCCCGTAATGAAGAAATGGGATGCCGGGCGTTTTAATGCCATCATGTTTTGGCTTTGATCCCTTCTTTGTATTTTCCATCTTCATTGGTGAAGGAAGCTTCTCCGTTTTGGAGGTACTTGGTAAATTTGATTGTACCGGGGTTCGTCGATCGTTTCCTTTTTATTTCGATCTCGCGGCCAATAGGCGGGTGTTTCCCGTCTTGCCTATTCTCGAGGGGTTTTACTATTTTTCCATCGGGAATTTCGATAAGAGAGGCGAGGGTTGCCGTGGCATCTCGCGAAGCGGTTCCCGTGTCTCTTGGCAAATAGTGAAAAGAGATGTCCTTGAACCGAGCAATGAGCTCCTCCATGTACGCGTGGTACTTAAGAAGGCCGAATCTACCGTCTTCCACTTGTTGGACACTTGATTGATGATCAATGCCGAGTCTCCATATACATCCAGGTTCGAGATGTTGCGCTCGAGGGCGGCTTCCGCACTGCCGCACGTGCTTCGTATTCTCGCCGCATTATTGGTTGTTTCAAAATTCAACTTGATGGCTATGGGAGTGTGCTCGTCCTTGGGATCGACAAGAAGCATTCCAATACCATTCCCCTTCTTGTTGGCTGCCCCATCGAAGAAGAGTTGCGCGGTTTGCGCCGATTGAGAAGATTCCGTCGTCCTGAAATTGCGGATCGGGACCCTTAGGTTCACCGCTCGGGAAATCGGCCACTGATACGCCATTACTCGCCCTTTGTTGATTTTCGACCATGTACTTGATGTCGAACTCACCGGAAGAATGACCACTTGGCTAGTCGCATTGACAGGATGGCTTGTCAAAGAGATATCGGACGGGGTCCATTTTGGAGACCAGAGCACCGAATGCGAATGCATGTAGTGTTTCAGCTTTCCCGACTACCCATACCACGGCGGTACAAGTTTTCTCTAATGCCGAGTAGCCGAGTTCACTTCCTTGAAGCTTGGCCTTACGAAGTAGATTGCATGCTCAACTTTGGAATCTTTCTCGTTCTTGTGCCGGCATTGCTCCGATTGACGTGTCTCATTCGTCGATACAGGAGTAGTGGCTTGTCTTCATGTGGCGGGCACATGATTTGGGGGATTCACCAAGTAGGTCTTGATTTTCTCGAAAGCCGTCTGCACTCGAGTCCCAGTTGATGTCGGCATTCTTTTCATCGGTTTGAACATGGGCTCGCAGAGAGATGTCAACGGTTGATGAAGCGACCGATGTATCGAAGTCTTCCCATGAAGCTTTTCACTTACGTCAATGTCCGAGGCGGCTTCATGTCGATGATGGCCTTGATTTTCTTGGGATCGGCTTCGATACCCCTTTCTCGTAACCATGTACCCCAAGACCTTGCCGCGCTTGACGCCGAAGGTGCACTTCGCAGGTTCAATCTCATGGAGTGTTTTCGAGTCCGTTGAAGAACTTCCTCGCATCCGTCATGTGCCGCATGTCCGATCCCCTCGGAGTGGATGATCATGTCATCGACATACACTTCGATTTCCTTGTGAATCATGTCATGAAAGAGGGTCATGCTGCAGCTCGCCGGTAAGTAGCCCCAAGCTCTTCGTCGACCGGGAACGGTACATGACCGTGTAATCGTATGTCCCTACCTGAGTGGTGAAAGCTTGGCTTGATCCTCCTCGGACATCTTGATCTGGTTGTATCCAGCGAACCCGTCCACGAAGGACTTTACTTTGAAATTTGTCGTGGTGTCGACCGGCATGTCGATGTTAGGCAAGGGAAATCATCTTTAGAAATGGTTTGGCCTTGTTGAGATCCCGAAAATCTACACAAAGATCTCGACCTTTCCATTGGCCTTGGTGACCGTCACGATGTTGGAGAGCCAAGTCGGGTACTCAATCAACTCGATGAAACCAACTCGGAGCATTTTCTCAATCTCTTCTTTTACTTACAAAGACCACTCGGCTTGATCTTGCGCAGCCTTCGTTTGGATGTGCTTGGATTCGGGATCCAGGGGAATTCGTGCTCCACGATCGAGGATCGAGTCCGGCATGTCCCGGTATGACCAGCGAACACGTCTACATACTCCGGAGGAGGCTTATCGTGGCTTCTTTTACGCATCGGCGAAGAAAGCGCCCACTTGTGTCTCTTTAGGCTCTTGCACCGACCCTGTGTTCACTTTGGTCATAACCTCTTCGGCGGCTTGGGGTCCGATTGTCCTCTTGGTCGACTACACGCTCGAGAACTTCTCTAATGTATTGTTCATTTAATGTGTCTCGCTTCTTTATCAATTGAGTTATTAACGTCTTTTAAGTTGTTTGTTAACTTATCGGTTGTTAAAGTGGCAATGAGAGGATACTCCGAAAGGTCGGACTTTTCATTAAACGAGAACGGGAATACATGGTTGGCTACATTATTATAGTCTTCCGCGTAAGGCCGCTGGACGACTCGCAGGACTCGGACTTTTACAAAGACCGACTCGAGGGTTTAAGATCGGGTTTAGGGAGATGTGGGTGCGAGCCCCGGCCTTGTCTTCCATTTCGCCCGGTTGCCCTCGTCCGTGAAAGTTACCCAATTCTTCGGGCATTGCCGGATGCTTGATGAGGGTGCGGGGATCAAGAGGCTTGGCTTCGTTGTCCCAATCATAGCGATCATGCTGTTTCTGAACCCGGAGCCTGTGTCAATCAAAGTGTCCTGGCACCTCCATGACTTCTTCAAAAAGACTCGTAGAGCCGGTCCACCGAGAGCGTCTTCTATGAATTCCGGTTCCTTCGCTTTGGAGTTACCGTCTCGAATGTGGCCTCTGCGCCCGATCCGAACAATCCGTTTCCCGTGGAGAGTACCTTGAGTTGCTCTTCCAAGTCTCGGGATTCCTTCAATGTGTACTCATGCCGGACTGTGGTGGCAGCTGGTCCAGTGTAGAGCGGTGATGTCGAGGAACGCTCCCCTAATCGGATTAGCCTTGAGTCCTACGAAATGCTTCGAGGTCCCGTGCTAGCTTTTCCATCCTTTCGTAGTCTCGTGCCGACTATCCCCGCTTCTTTCTCATCTTCATCGCCTCCACCGTCTGGTCCCCGCCCGCTGCCGTCGGTTCATCGCTTCGGTCCCCTCGGTCCCCGCGGTTCCCTTGGTGAAGTAAATGAGCGAGGTCGAAACCGTAAGGTCGAGGTTGGGTGTGCCGTCGGAGGTTCCCTTTGCGGGCCGCCGCCTGGTGCGGGCGAGCCTTTTTCTCTCCCGGATGTCAGCCGGTGTTGGCACGTAGCCAAGCCCCTGGACCGTGGTGTGGTCCTTGACTTCGATGACTTGATGCTGGCCCTGTAACCTTTTGCCAAGCCCCAGTCCTGGGATGAAGTTCATGCGTTTCATCATCTTCATGGCAGGAGGGATCTTGTCGTGAGACAAAGGGAAGGTCCACGTTGCATATTTGGATCTTGGAGGTCTCCGTAGTGAATCCAGCTAATGCCATGTCGTCACTATGCTTGATTTCTAACACTCGGAATGTCGTTGGTGCCGGTCCCCTGTGGTGACACTGTCGCCGTAGACTGTGGTTAGCTCATTGCCTTGCATGAACTTGAGGCACTGATGAAGGGTGGATGCCACGCCATTGATTTGATGCAGCCAGGGACGCCCCAGGATGGCTGTAAAAGTGATTGGAATGTCCAACACTTGAAATTCGGTGGGGATCATCCGCTTGCCGAACCATATATTAAGAGTAGCAACCCCGAGAACTGTGCGGGAAGTAGAGTCATAGGCCTTGACAAAGGTGGATCGAAGGCTTCGAGATTCGCGGGCTTAATGTCAAGGTGTCCATCATCTTGGCGGGCAAGACATTCATTCCGGAACCTCCGTTTACCAACACGCGGGAAGGCGACGCTCGTCCACTGGATCCGTGATGTAGAGCGGCTCATTGTGATCAGCCCCAAATTTTGGAAGGTCCAAATCTGTGGAGGTGATAATGTTGCCATAGTGGATGTTGCCGATCATCTCGAATGACTTCGCTGGGTCAAGGCCCACTGGGACCATGGTACGGGCCAGGCTTTCCTCTAGCTTGAGCTTGTGAGGATAATGAAGAGGTGAGCAGAGACCAAAGGGAAATGTTCGCCCGAGTCTCGTTTGAGCCGAGTGAGGATCGGGTCCTCTTTCATGGAACTTGCGTCTTCGGCGCACCGGGTTGCGGTTCCGGCTCCGTCGGCTTTTTGGTGGCCTTAGGTGGTAATGCATGGATTTGACTCGATCGGGTTAGAACGCCGACATCAGTTTGGTCCCTTCGAACAGCCGCTCCGAGTTGAGCCATAGTTAGAGGAGGATTCCTCGTAGCATAGGGCCATATGTCTTCCCTCAACTCATTGATCGTAGATGTATTCCTGAGCTTCGGCAGCCTGACGGATTCTCGTCCCGTGATACCGGCTCGGGTGCCTCCGCGGGGAGGTAGTTTACTGATTGTAGCAGCTGCTCGAACGTCGCGCAACAATGGGTTACTCGAATCGAACCGTGCGGCTGGCCCTCCTGGGAGGTTGGAGAGTTCCCTGCTCAAGCGAACAGCCTCCTTGATCTCTTCACGGTATATCGCGTTCCTTTCCTTCTTGGCCGAGCATACTCAGGGCATTCCTGGAGTTGGGTCTCGGCGATATTCATGGTTTGCTAATTTTCCTCCGCTCTTGGCCCAGATCAACTTTCTTGCAGCGGAGCTTCGTCGAGAGTTAGTGCCTGCGCTTTCCTCCTACGTGAGAATAGCGTGCTTCTTTGAACCGCGTGCGGCAGCTTCAGAGTAAACTTCCATCGGGGAGAGTTTTCCTTCGTTTTATCTCGAGTAGCGGGTATGTCGGAAGGTGAGTACACACGGCTTCCCGAATATCTACCCATGTGATCGGTTGTTTGTCCGGGCTTGATCGTTTCTCGTAAATGAATCTTGGCCGCAGCCAGTGGAATTTCCCTGAGTAGTTGCTCGAGACGAATTTCCATCTTCCTCTTATTTTTAAATAGACCTTCCTCTCTCAGTCGGCCTTTCAATTTGAGCGCGGAAATGATCCACCTCCATCCTCCCAGGACCCTTGGGAGTCCGGTTTTGTTGACCTCATGCCCGGCTTGGAAGAGAATGGTTTCATCGTCTTCGTCGTCGCTTTCACAGAGAACTTGCTTTCCTCGGGGAGGTAAGCGCTGAGATTTGTCATGCCGTGTCGTTCCATCTCCTAGGTCATCGGGACCGTTGACCACTCTCGTGTGGCAGAGGGGGTTGGATGAGAACAGACGGTAGTCGAGGAAGTTGCCGTGAGCAAAACCCCTGAGGTCGAACTGGTCTAGAGTGGCCTCTAGATTTCTCGTCTCTAAGCCGCTGTGACACTTTAAGGGCTTGGTCCCCGTAGGTCTTTCGAGCTTGGTCTTCATCCCAGAGATGGCTTTCTTGAGCGGCTAGTTCCATGAGGGCTTTCCTTGCGAGAGCTAAACAGCCTCGTAGGTGCGCGCCGTCTGACTAGTGTCCAGAACTGTGATTACATCCAAATCGCCGAATGGCGGAAACACTTGGATTACGTTAACGAAGGAAGTCGGGCTGGGACATTCCATGCGGCCTTCCTTGATCCCGATTACCAAGAAATTTGCCCATATCTCGCTGATTGACCCACGGGGGGTGTTGAATTCTCGCAATGTTGGATAGCCTCGTGATCTCGCTCGATCGCTAAGTCTATCGTAGCTAGCGCCATCGCTTGGATGTCTCGAATCCGAGCCGTGACGGCCGGGAGCAGACCGAACCGGAGCATGTTGATGCCGAGGTGGTCATTTCCTAGGTCGGAAGCCGACTGCCTTGCGGGGAAGACCTTCACGTATGTTTTCGAGGTAGCCGCCGGAAGCGTTCCCGAGGTTGATCCGACTCGTAGCAGGTGAGGAGCTTGTCTCCTTCGCCGCTGCCACCTGGGGCCTTCGCGGCGCTTGAGGGTATAATCTTGATCGATGGCATGGCCCGGTTGCCACCGGGCCGGTACTCGGAAGTAATGATGAGCTCGAGCTCGCTTAGCCAGGGCCTTGTTTACCATGAGCGACGTAAATCGCCGAGGGTAACTTTGGCGTTGCAGTAATCCGACAATAAGGACCGGATCCTTGGTATCATAAGGATATCAAGAATAGATGAAGTTGACGAAGTCGCCGTCATCACTTGATCGTGAGGGATTCTTTGTCGTGTCAACCGCCTTGCTTCCAATTGTCTGGATAGCCTCCCGCACCGGACGTTGAGCTTGACAATTTCCATGGTATTGGAGCCTTGGTCGTAGGTGACCTGATCGGAACGGGTGCCGTCCTCGAAACCGAGCATGTGAATGCAGAGAGATCGCTCGCGGAGTCTGCCGCATCCTCGACTCCGGAGAGTCCTCGATTCGTCGTTGTCCGGACGGCTCAACCCAAACGTAGGGACGTATCGCGTCCGGGTGCGTGGCCGGAGCCGCTAGAAAACATCATGCCCTTCATTGGAGAAGAGGGGTGCAATGGGTAGTTCCTCATGAGGACATCCCATACGACTTTCATGCATTCAAGTCGAGTATGACGGTGCTTGTTAACCTTTATCACGAAAATCTCTTCACTGCGGGGCCGTGAGAGTTGGCTTGAAGAATGCCGACGAATCTCCGATTGGAGACAGGGGGTTTGTGTGCCCGCATCATGGCGATGCTCGGTGTTTCTTTCCAATCGCCTCCAAATGTTGGAAACGACAGCTTGAACTTGACTGTATTCCGGGCGCCGGGTGGTCCGCCCGTCAGCCGAAGTACACATTGACATAGTTAGCACCTCTCGACTGCGGGAGGGATTCCGGGATGAGAATTTGCCCCGAGTAGTCCCCGGGTCGGTTTGAAGGAGGTAGCCCCTGTGCTGGATCTCGCGGGCACGCTTGGCTACTGTCTCGGCTTCGCTTTCCAATGAGAAAGCTTGTCCCCTACTAATGACTTCAGAGATCTCCCTTGCCAAGTTAATGAACTTGACGCATTGAGTGGAGAGTGGAGAGCTATAGCTTTTCATGTGATGCGGACATAAGGCGCTCCCTAAAAGAGCTGGCTTTCAGAATCTCGGATGGAATGTCCATCACGTGGAATTTTTGGCACCATTTTGTGGTTTCGAACCGTAGTTCCAAAGTCACCGTCCCTGTGGACGTGTGGACGAGGCGTCTTGTCGTAGACCTTGATAGTCCGAGCAGACTCGGGAATCGAGATGGCTTTCGTTGATGCGCGGGGCTCGCATCATGCCGGTAGAGGAGCAATGTATAACTTGGGCTGCATCCGTTATCTACCAATACTGCAGGGAAGTGTTATGGTGTTGAGAACTTGAGAGTGATGTCTGAGCTTCGTTGGTGCCTAGAGAGCATCTCTCGGTAGGTCCTCGTCACGAGTAACGTGATCATGCGCCATACGGTAGGGAATCGTAGATCTCGTCTCTATCCCAGTGAGAAGCGGAGCAGTCATCAAACCATCGAATTTCCTATCTTCCCTCTTGCTGAGGGAAGTAAAAGCCTTTCTTTGGAGCCTCGGGATTGCGTTGAGTTTGTTTGTGGCGGTTGTCGCCCTTGGTTAGCACGTTGATCGAGCGCGAGTGCCAAGTCGACTTTGATCTTCCTTTGCCTCGTCCCGGCTCGGAAATTTGGACAAATTGAACCTTAGGCTGATCCCGCGGGAGCGTTAGGCTTCTCGACCGGCAATAAGATTACCCAGATCTCGAGAGGTAATTCGGAGCCCCGAGGTCCATTACGGTTTCGGCGAGGACTTTTCGGCTTTTCCACCCTTGCTGCTCGCTTTCTTCTAAGCTGCATGGCACTCGGAAGGGGAAGGAGGGGCTGCTGGAGTAGAGTACGTAGTAGTCGAACCTCCCGGATGGCTCTCCGAGTGTACCCCTGCTGGTGTGCCGGCTTCATATCTTTCTCTCGGCATACATTGAGAGGACTTCTTCTTTGTTTTCTCGGAGGGTCGCTCAGGACCATGTCTTAGGACTCATTACTCAGAGACATGCGGAGCGATCACAAACATCATAGGCGATGTGGACATTTGATGAGGACCCGGGCGTGAAGAGGCGGAGCGCTCTGCGTGATCTTCTGCGACACCAGCTCATTGGAATTACCTTGCTTGTTCGAAAAAGGGTTTGCATTGTATTGGGCCACGGGGAAACTCCAATTTTCCTTCTTCTATCAAGTTACGGATTTGTTACCGTAACCCCACAGGTTGTGCGTAGTATGGGCGTGATGCGATGAAAGACGATATTTTGCTCTTGTCGGCGTTGGCTACGAGATTCTTGGGTTTGCTTAATTTACAACGAGTTTAAAGGGAGACCTTCCTTGATTAACCCTTCCGGCATCTTGCTTGCGGCATGTCCAACTTGTCGAAGTGTACGGCATTTATACGAGTAGGATTGTTGCTTTGTGGGGCCAGGTTTTACATTGCCCGGGCCCATTGTTGTCCACATTGGATGTAGTTGGGAGGACGTATCTTTCCCACCCTAGCAAGGCCGGTGCGGGATTGAATGCAACTCTTTTGAGAAGCGGTATACGTATGGGCGTGCGGTAGCCAACTTTTCCTTGAGATCCATGTAGAGCTTGTGAGCCGGCATTGACCATGGCCGGAGATGCAGGAAGAAATGGTGACCCGATGAGGATTACGATGGATGGTGCTTAAGCGGGACTTGAAGATCACGTATCTGATCATCCTTGGAGAGTGGCTCCATGATCTCGGAGAGTTTCCGGCTCCACCTCTTGTAGAATTCTCCGGCGCTTTCGTCCGCTTTCACGCTCGGTGGTGATTAGGTCCTCGCGACTCGTCTCCCGCTCCCAGGGTGGATCGATGTACCGTTCGAGGAAGATGTTGCGATCGATCCCCGGAATGTGGCGATCCGCGAGCTTGACCCTCGAAACCATCGTAACGTGAACTTTTGAGCGTATCTTTGGAAGGTAGTGAAGCCACCATTTGCTGGAGGGTTGCTCCCTTTCGCTCTCATGCAGAAACGTAGGTGTCGTGCGTTTGAGGACATTCGATTCCGTCGAATCGGTCCATCTGCGGCATTCGAACTTGGGCGAGGAGAGGTGTGACCATTCCTAGATCCGGTGGATTTGAGCGTTTCTGCTTTGAGGTGCTCATGGTGGCTTTCGGAGTCTTTCATCTGTTCGACCATCCCGAGGCTAAGAGTTGGAGTCCAGTGGTGAGACTTTGAGGCTCGGCGCGGAGTCTTTACAGCGTGAGCGGTAATGATTGGAGTTGGAAAACATGATATATGCGGATATATGGGGGCGCTTTTACGCGCGTATCGGGAGTTTGTCCCGGTGTTTAGAGATACGTGTATAGGCAGCAAGGATGAACCCGGGAGGGTATTGAAGGGATATTTGCATCTGAGATGGTCAATATGGTCAGTGATCTTATTTAGTGGTATTGAGTGATAAGGTTAGCTTGGGGCCATATACACCCAGGTTGCCACGAGAGGTGGCAATGTGGAGCCTAGGTGACTATTTCCTTGGTTAGAAGTCATCCCGTGCGTTGGCGGAGGAGGAACTGATTGAAGGTTTGGTGAAGCTAGTTTCGAGGGGCTCGTCATCCTCGACCGGGGCCAGTACCTTGGAAATCGGCGGGGATCATTTGCTATACCTCGCTCATTCGAAAGAGCCCCACGCCTGCAGTCGATCTTCTTTACGCACTCTTGTGAACCTCACTGGCTTGGGATAGCTTCTTCCAAAGTCATATACGGTACCGGTGGCGGGAGTCGAGTCCCAGTCACTTGTTCTCGGTGAGCTAGACATGT